>JAHQIW010006269.1:0-11858 GCA_019055375.1 Parelaphostrongylus tenuis
GTCGCACACGAGGTCATTGGTTCGATCTCGCGCTCATGGCTCACCAAGCCATCCATCCCTCCGGGGTCGGTAAATTGGTACCAGACAGGTCTCAGACTTGTCTGGGAGGATAAGCAGCACTTACTCGGTTCAGCGGGAAGCCACCGCGAGTCTTGCAAAGGCCAGATATGCATTCAATCACCTCAAACGAAGGTAAAAATTGAAGTCGAATGCATGGCGCATCCCTCAGGGAATGATCAACACCGAGAGCTTTAACCCTTATCCTTTTATATATATATATATATATATTTATTTATTTATTTATTTATGTACAAAAACTTGCCTGGCTGGAGGGCTCCCTCGATCAAGAAAGCGGGACGCCCACATTAATAAGAAATTTATTATACAAGTATACATATATACGTATATATAGTCCACAAAAAACTTTATTGTACTGCTGTGTCAGTAGTGTAATAATGTTATAATCATAGATCCGAGAATGCTGAGTCATATGCGAAAAGTGACATTACGACCCCTGGTATGGGTTCAACTCCCGCCTGGGGTTTCGAGTTTTGCCCATCACTCAGCATTCCTTGATATGTAATTATAACAGTAACATAAAGAATTCTCAAAAGGTTTTGATGCCTTCCTTAGTTGATAATTTATCTTACATTATTGTTTTTTTTTTGCATTTCCTTCGGTCCTTGACTTGTGCGAAATGATCATATCAGCAGTTGATATCATATTAAAAAGTGTATTAAGGCATCGCACACAAAAACTTCTCGAGAGGAGAGAAAAAGAATTCGGGAAGGACTGGAAGTTACGCCGAAGTCCAGTGAATCGAAACACGACATCATCTCCACACTCATAAAACGCTACCGTAGGACCCAAATTTCCATAGATCAATGCAGAAATAAATCTCGGCTTATAGCCTCGCTTTGTGTAATTCAAAGCCTATTCGAAGGAAGGTTATCCGTTTGGTTCCCTGACGTACTAGATCTTTTTATGTTTGGAAAACTCGAAAAAGTACTTTTTTGATTCAAGTTTAAGACGCAAAACAAATATTTCCCTTCCATTCAAGTTTTGCCCATTTAATAAGTTCAATCGTGCTGATTCTTTTTTTAACCTTATTACTATAAAATCCAAATTCTAAACATTTTTTTCAACAAAATTCAGTAGCCCTGTGTTTATTTCTACCACTCAAAATTATGTCAGTTATGTAACAATTTGACCTGATATGTTACTTCTTGTGTGTTTTGCAGTAGAGATAACCTGTTGGTTTCACTGATACAGTAGATATAAAGGTTAACCTACCTTTCAGACGATGTGGGCAGGAGTTATGTAAGACTGAATAAGTTAAAGTAATTCTGCATTTCCCAAGTTGGTGTACTACATCGATCTTATAATGGGGTACTTGATATCAACCAAGAAACTCGTTTATTCATTTATGTGCTCAGTCATTTTCAATTCATTGATCTTTGTAAATTGATTATATCAGCTATCGATATTTATGCCAAATATCGTATTGATGTTGATAATCGTTATTTTTAGGAGATGCTCATATGCAGCGACCTAAACATTCTTCAAACGCTGAACGACAAGGAACACACCTTCTAACCTCACCACACCCTCAGTTGTCGGTAATTCCTTGATGTTTTCAATCCATAAGTACAACTTCTGATTTTCTCCTTTAAGCTAAACACGAGGTGTTACATTGATCTTTATTTGATAGCTGACGCTCGGCAGTTCGCCTTCTTCAGAGTCAGGACTTTTCCAGGCTCTGAAGAAGGCGAACTGCCGAAACGTGAGCTGTCAAATAAAGATTAATGTAACACCTCGTGTTTGGCTTAAAGAAGAAAATCAGGAATAATATTAAAGCATGCCGAGGTCAACAGACAATCGGTTCGGCAATTCATAAGTACGTTTTTGACTCTGATATTTTGATGCATCAATAACTTATTCTCTAAAATACATGAGTAGTTGGTGGTTGGAGCTGCGTCCTAATCGGACTGTGCATCCATAATCTCAAAGGAGGCTTTTTGGACTTGCTCTCTCTTTGTGCCACAATATGCAGATCTGTCTTGATATTCACTGCCGCGTCTTTCACAAGTGAATTTCACAATCATAATTTTCGGTTCGATCCGCTACTACGACGCTTCACAGGAGATTTCTTGGTGTCAGTCTCTTGTTTTCAGTTCAATGCACGCCTTATCACTAACACACCCTATCACACGATATCTCATATCGTAACACCGTAACACAAGCGGTTGAATGATTATTTATTTTTCACCATTCATTCGACAATCTACAATTTATAACACAATGAATACCTCCAAAATACCAACAAGTATTAGGAACAACAATGAAACCCTGCAGAAGAGCCCTCATCAGTAACTGACACCAAAGAACATTACCAGGGAGACACCTCTGGGGTATCGCGGGTAGGGATAAAACCACCAACCTTTGTCCTTATAACGTGGATCCCTAGCCTCTCGCCACATGGACTGTCCGGCAACGTGGCCAACAACAGACGGAACTAGCGATGTGTGCCTGTCGAATCCAGAGTGTCAATGCCGCATTTATCTATACAACGGCTTGATTGCCCAAGTTAGAAATATATATATATATATATATATATATATATATATATATAATGCAATATGAATATGAAAGCTCTTATACATACATATTTATGTATATTTTTTCATATAACATGTAATATGAATATGAAAGATCCTCAGAGTACTATCTGGGAACAAATTCCATCCGTAACAACCTACGAGTATCTACTTACCGTAGGCTAACAAGTCGCAGATTATTTAGTGATGATAATTTATATTATGCTGAGAAGCGGCATTGTTTGCAAATGCTGTCATACACCTTCTTCCATCAGTTCCTGAACAATCCTCAAATATGCTCTATAACAAGGATGTGTTTCTCTTCAATAACCATGTGACAGATTTTGTACTGTTACGACGTATCAAAGGGAACACCCTGTCATTCTGTCACCTATGTATTCGAATTCTCAGTTCCAAACGACTATGTGCACATTCATATCGCTAGGGTCTTAAGGTAATACTAGGCTGAGGTGAATTTTCTTACCACCCGCGAAAATTCGAGTTCTATGTTTGTTACACACGGTATCGGTTAATGTGAATTTTTGCGAATATTCCAAGAATCATGAGAAACTTTCACGACAATGCAAATTATAGCGCATCAAATTTAATGTACTCTTCGGATTCCAAATGACAGTGCAAAGCGCGCTGCTTCGGCAAGACAGTGCCAAACTTCACACCGCAAGAGGACTAAGGAAAGGTTTGATGTTTTGAAGCGAGTCGAGGTGTTGACGCATCCAGCCTACAGTCCAGATATTGTGCCGTTCGTTTATGGTCCGGTTCCGCTTAATGATGCATTCCATGTGTGGACGCCGATTTGATACATTCGATCAAGTTCAAGAAAGATGTCACAAATTTTTGATTGTAAGCCCAAGAAATGGTGATTTCGGGCAGATCCGGAAGTTTGGAGATCATTGACAGAAGATCGTGGATGATGTTGATCTTCATTTCGAGAAATAGATATTGCTGTTTTTTGAAATCTTATATAGACTTCGAATTTTCAGGGGGTGTTAGGAATTTTTCTCCAACCTAGTACATGCTCGCAGGTATACTAATACGTGCTAGGAATAGACGTATTGGATTGATGCAAAAGTGATCGCGGTTCGTTCTTTGTTTTACTTACCGTTTGATCCTCGAATAAATTATCAATTATGTGTGGCTATGCTATATATTATCTCAGTGCACATTGCTGGCTCTATGTTGGGTTGCTAGTGTGGAAAGAATGCTGGCTGGCCCAAAGGTAATTATAGTTTCAAACCGCCGACTCAAAGTGGACTCAGAGCATCAGAGACAACTCGCAACATCAACAACGCGTTTGACGCGGAAACAGCTAACGAACCTACAGTGGAGCGGTGGTTCAAGAACTTTCGTGAAGGAGACGAGGGCCTTGAAGATGTGCAGCGTAATGGGGTGCTGTGGAATGTTGACAGCGACCAGTCGAGAGCAGTCATTAAATCTTTTCCTGTTGAGACTATACGAGAAGTTCCAGATGACCCAACGCCGGGCATTTTGCGAAAGTTGGCCATTTGCTGGAGAGCTGAAAATAGTGGTGCAAAAATGGTTGCCGTATAACCACGGTCAGACGACAGCCACACGTCTCTCAACGAGCGCTTCGAAAGTTGAACGAATTGTGTTTTGAAGTCTTGCCACTCCTCCGTATTCACTGGACCTCGCTTTCACCGTTTACCACTTCTTCAGGCATCTCGATTCCTAGCAGGGAAAACCCTTCCAACACAAAACGATGCAGAAAATGCTTTTCAAGAGCTTGTCGGATCTCGAGGCACCGATCCAGTGCTAAATATGAGGTGATTGTAATGTTTACTATTTTGACTGATAAAGATGTGTCTGAGTTTAGTTACGATCATTTAAGGATCACGGATTGAAACCGCTATAACTTTTGCATCGATCTATTATGTTCTGCCATAACGCTTTCACTCAAACATAATTCTGTATTCTTATATATATATATATATATATATATATAGACATACCATGCAAGTATACTTATGTATATACACACATATATATACATGTATATCTATATATATATATATATATATATATATATATATATATATATATATATATATATATATATATATATATACTAGGTTGAAAACTAACTTTTGTCCTTTTTATGTTATTTTTGATTATTTGCAATGAATATTTTTTTGGTTCTTTCTATCGCTTTCTGTCATTAGAATCTCGTGATTTATCCCGAAATTCTAAATATGCAGACCACTTTATTATTTGTAACTGTACAAAATTTTCTTTTACTTTCGAATGAATACTTTAAAACTAAAGATTCGTAAACGTCTTTTGAACGTTCCATCGGGTCGTTCTGTCACTGAAGTGACACAGACTTATGTAGAGTACCTAACCACAAGGCGACTGATTCACTCACACAAATATTCGTCAAAAACTGACCGCATAGAAGCAAAACTTTGTTATAATCGGCTGCCACCACTTTACTGAGGCGGCCTTATTTTCAAGCAAGGTCACACTCGTTCACGTAATCTAACACCGCAAAATATCAGGGTGCGAGAGTTCAAAACATGCAGGTATAGCCCAGATGTTGCCCCGAGTGATTAACCACCTCTTAAGTTCGCTGCAACATTCCTTGGCAGAAGAACGCGATGCTAAAGTCGGTGATGTGATGGATCACCTGTCTGGGTAATTTGCTTCAAAAATGCGGGAATTCTATCGTCGAGGCACCGAAAAAAACCAAAAATGTTCGAAAATGCTACTCATTCTAACTTTGATATTAAAGTGTTTATTTGTTAAACGAGTTGTCTTATTAGAAATATTTGATGCGACAAAACTTAGTTGCCATTACTTATTTATTTCAGCCTACGTTAATTGGAATGACAGCACACCGTGCATTTCGTCTGCCTAATAATCCATATCAGTTCATCAACATCAGCAAGCCGACGATCATCAGTTTGCCTATTCCACCAGAAATCGAGAATATGTAGAATCTTTTGGTTTAATTTATCAATTGTTTTTATACTCACAGCTTGCAGTTCTGGTCGTACTTTAATTATTCGTTCCTTGAGAAAAACAAAACTAAGAAAAGTGAGTACCACTTTCACTTTCAATCTGAATCGAAAGTGGTGATGTTATCTTTTTGATGCCTTCACAGGACTTGTGTCGCCTTGCTCGATATTAAAAATGAGAAATAAAGGATGAAATATCTTAACTATCTGGTTATAGTTAATGTAACTAGCAAAGTTCTTCCGCTTTTCTCGCATCAAATATTAGGTTCTCTCGTAATCTCTGGCACTTGAGCAATAAACACCAAATTTTTTTTGACTAGAAGTAATTTTAATTGCATTATTCTGTAATCGTTCGATTGTGCACTTTTCTTGCCAACATTTTGATATACAACTTGCCCATACTATCTCTAAGATGGAGCTGTTTTGGAGAACAAATTCGCTTACTACAACGAATGACGTTTAGGGGAGGATGCCAGTGAAGCGGCACGTGCAAGATTAATAGAGTTTTGGGCGATGATACGGTTGCGGAGAGGACGGATAGGAAAAATGGGCTCACGAGGTCCGAATCTAAGAGAAACAGTCTCGAGGATCAGTGGCACTCGGGCCATCCACAGGAAACTCTCATGAATCTTGTAGCAGCCGCTTCACTATCATTCTCTAAGCGCTTAATTTGTGTACGATGAGCAGTACACGGATTCGCTCCCAAGACAGCTCCTCCTTAGAGCTAGTTTGGGCGAGTTGTATACAGAATGGTAGCGAGAAATGTGCAATTGAGCGGTATTGAAATCATGCAACTTTAATAAGTTTCTGGTTAATTAATTTGTTGCTTATGCTTTAGTGCCAAACTTATGAGATCTAATAATCTGATGTGCAGATAAGGATAGTTATCCGGCTGCTGATGGGTTCGCCGAGTTACACTGGATCCTTCTAGAGTATTTTGTTTTTCTTTGTCTACCTGCAGAACGCGGAAACTGAGCTTTGCACGGCTTTCAAAAATATTATTTATTCAGACACTTGGCGTTTTGGCGATTCCGCCTTCTCCAGAGCCTGATAACGCAGCTTGTCCACAACCCAGTTAGTCAGTCTACATTCACCACTTCGTTAGAAAAAATTATACGAACGTAACTTTCAAGTGCATCGAGAACAAAATAACTCTTCAACATATTCAACCGCCTCTATGACTCTTCCATTGAGTAGTTCCAGTGGAGATCAGTGGGCAGAGATTGACATGTAATATACCTCTCGTATCAAAACAAATATCTTATTCGCTTTCTCAATATCATGAGTCATTACGAGACATCCCTCTCTCCACTTCATAGTTGAATTCCTTGTTTCGATCCGCAGCGCTTTTAAAGTCTTTCGCGCTGATGTTTTATGTTCTTGCGCAAGGATGGTGACCTCCATGTCGAAACTGCTCTGCTATGCTTCTGTGCCTTCATAGCGGATTGTTTGGTACAGTATTACGCTTGTCAGCCAAGTGTTCTTTTAAACGGACTAATAGTGCTTCAGCTACCCGTTTCACCAATGTATTTTTCGCTATAAGCTATTGCAAGAGATCTTCTAGACTGTCCCTATGCTGCTGCAATCGCCATTTCTATCGTAAGGCATATTTTGCATTGCTTCGTTGTAAAAGAAGGTCGCATAAACGCTTGACCTAGTCGTCGCCTCAGAGTTCAGCAATGTTTCAATAAATCGTAACCGAATTCTCTAGATCTGCCCTTGAAATACCACCAAATACTCTGACGTGCCACTTGATTCGCAATCACTTATGCGAAAGTCTTTGGACGAGCGTAACAGTGCAAATATCCTTTCACGATAGAGACGGTGATTGTACGCGCATAGGCACAGTTTACATAATCTCTTGCAAAGCGAAAAATAGATAAAGCGAGTAGGCCATTCCCTGTCCGCATAAAAGAGCACCTACCTGACAAGCGAGATACTAAACCAGCACTCCGCTAGGCACTTATATGACACAGAGACTGAATAGGGCAGATTTTGGCATGGAAGTCACCATTTTTAAGCAGGAACATCTAACATACTTCAGGAATATACAACAACGAGATCAATACGCAAGGCAATCTAAATAATGGGCGCTAACATTCGTATTCAATAGTTTTCAAAACCCTTTGCGGACGGCGTCATTTCGGCTGACGTGGGGTTAGGACGGCTTCGAAGAAAGGTTGTCGGCGCGCTCTACAATGCCAATACGGTAGTATTCTATTGAAGTTTATACTTTTATCGTGAATTAATCTGATTTCTGTGTTAGTAAGTGGTTAAATAGCTAGAACAGACTTCATTAAAGTTATTTTTTACTAGAAAAAACGTAATTGCTTCATTTATAATTCACACTTCTAAATTTAAAAACCAGGTATTATGAAAGGGCTATATCTAAAACCTGTTATCGAACATTTCTACGATATTTCGTTTATACTTGCCTATAATTCCTCCTATAAACAGTTTCACAGAAGTCCCTTTAATGATAATATTAGTTATCCTCGGCGAGAAGTTCATAAGAATCGATGACTAACTGCATAATCCCAAAAAATCCGCCTGAATTAAAAAAATGGACTGCAGCTGCAAATTATTCATTAGTAGAACGTACTATGGAAGATTTTTTCCACACAACAAGCTTATTATCAGAACCAAAATTTTTTAAACTAACGACTGAGAAGAAAAACATTGAGAAGACAAAAGGAAATGTTCAATAACAGTTGAAAACATATTTCTTTTCGTAAGGATGTGTTTTTTTTCCTTTGAAAAGCTAAGATTTTGGTACTCTTCAGCGTTAATCTTGCTAAAATTATTACTACAGAGGTCTTATACGTGATATTATTTCGTTTTTTCATGATCATATATCTTCGAAAAACGTGAATTTCTCATCGGGCGCATTAGCTGCTTGATAATATCGATATATTTCCTAATATACAAGAAAATTTTTCCTCTATCTGCAATTTTCATGGTTCTGTATAATCTTCTATTGTTCCATGTTCCTAGACAATATCAATTTTTCAGTAAGAGAAAAAAATCTTCGTTCCACTATGCAGTGACACTGTTGGCAGCATTTCGAGAAGTAATTTTGAAGAAGCACGAGTTACAATGTTGATTTTTTCGGATTTGACATCCTCTTACACCATATTTGGATATTGGATACCTGAGCTGCCCACCTTTGATGGTAAACGCGAGACTCTAGCATAGTTTCCATTTTGTTCCCCTTTCGAGTAATTGTCGTCCATGTATTGATCTATTTGAAAGATAACGATCCAAGTTAAGCTCATTCCGTGACTCGTTGCCATCTGCGCATATAGATAGTTGACGTTAGCCACAAACACGTTCACTCACCGTTTAAGTGGTCTTCTATGAATATGCTTGCACTTTCTTGAAGTCCACTTCACTATTCTTTTCGTTCATCCGTCATCTGTCTTTTGATTAAGTGATTGATCCATCTGTGTTTCGTTATCGATGTGATCCCACACAATATCCAGAAGTAAACATGCCTGGAAAAATCTGAAATTTGCGGACCCATTTGTCAAAGATGATGTCTACTCTGCGTGCGATGCCATTTCTTCAGTAGCTCTCCCGCAATTTATCAACAAAATGCTGAGACATCAATGGAATCATATAAGAGACTTTGCTCTATCGCTATGCGGATAAGGGAACGGACACATCTGCGTAAGGCAAGAAATGCTAAACGAGGGGCCTCAATCATATCCTATGAGAACTAGTAATTAAGGTAGATTTGTTGCTTCAGTGTTTTGGCTTCCCAACTTTTAGCCACAGCTTAAATAACGCACACATCGTTCATGCACGACAACCAAAAATTGACATCTGCACAGCGTGTTAGATTGGCTGTCATATCATGTTGATAGAATATGATGATACCATGTTTGTTACAGCGTGTTGGATTGGCTATGAAAATATGATAGAATGTAGCATTAAATTGCTAACAGATCAGGAGCGAAGTCTGGGAATCTAAAATGTGCTATAGTGTATCTGTTTTTTTAGCTCTTGCTGTTTCTTTTCCGATATTCTCGCTTTTGTCATGATTTAATTGCCTGTGCATCTTCTGCTCTATCTCAATACTACGTTATCAACTCGGTACGCTTGTCTTGTTCGAGGGAATTAAAGGTGTTATGCCTGCAGATGAAGACTGAGAAATCCTGCCCGGTCGCTTGCCTCCGGACAGTGACTATGAGGACACTGGTGATGAAGCAGATGACAACATGGATAACAACGTTCTCGTCAGAGTTAATGACTGGAAAAAAATTACACAGACGATGGAGAACAACACAATGCCAATGATAAAGCGATTTATTTCTCCAAAAAATCATGCTCAAGCATATGGGATAAAGTGCACTGATAGCTATCGAAGAGTGCTTTTGGTACCATAATCACCGGTTCATATCAAAAGGGTCTTGGCGAAAACGACTAATAAAATAAACAATTTTCACAGGAAAATTCTGCATAAAATGATAAAATCAGAAACATTGTGAAAGCAAAGAATGTAATATTGCGTGAGACATACGAATTGAATGAGCGAAACATGGAATATCAACTTCACATTGACCGGCTGTCAAATCATTTTTTACTGCTTGCTATTGTCTCCAACGTCATAAATGGTTTAACTGAAAGCCGTGTGTGGTGAACATCGGAATCTAAAAAAAAACTTATCAGTAGAAATTACTGAGTGTGTGTTTAAAAGCATTAAGCGTCTTCATAGCTCACATTTTTAGTATTTCTATAATCTTGTAGCTTTGTTCGCGATGTTTATGTTACTGTGGAACTGATAACTCTTGAGTCCGTTGTTCCAGTTCATTCCGCGCTTGTGGGCCGTATATGGAGTGGTATAATGTGTCGACAGGGCTTCGATTAGGGTCCTGAATAAGAGACTCGATGAAGCATAGAAATGATCTCAATGTTTTTTTTTTCGTTCAAATTACCTTAGGGCTAGTTTGGAAGCTATCTATATTGAAGATACTTCGAATATTCAATGGAAAATATAATTGTTCATTTAGTTTTCAACAAATTCACATGTGAAGAACGTGTTGACTACTGGTGCTTTCAAATTTGTCGGTTTGTCTTATCAATACTGCTATTTTCTTCCGATCGACTGAGTTAAACTGTGCTATGGAGCATAAATATGGTCTACGAGAATGTTCAAGCCTTTTCGAGATTGCTACGGCAATGGCTTGCATATGTTGGTCGGTATCGCTCGCTTCATTAGAAATACACGCCCCATAGTGAACCCAATTCATGAGCAGGGATGGGTAGACGTTGTGGTAATACATGTGTTATTGTGTTATCACTATTTCCCATATCAGTTTGATTACATATACTAGAAGATCCTTTGACAACTGCAGTAAACAAGTGACAACTCGATTTATAGGGTCAATGTTTAGATGATGAAGGATTTACAGTGAATAATTCAATGCTGCTGTGTATGTTCTAGAGAAAAAGAAATTCAGGCCAGAGCAGGAAAAGGAAAAGCTGTTCTGTAGATTAGAGACAATTGTTACTACTATGCCTCCTGAACTTTGGTGGTGAACGTCTCATAGAAAAAATAGTAGATATAGAAACAGCTGCAGCGATAACAGCACCATGTAGTCACCAATTATTCAACCTAAGTAAGTTCCATGAGATGATTCACCCCGAGACACAAATAACTACACCTACCTCAGCAACAGAAAGAGAGAAATTGCACTTATTCTACAGCATCGCACTGTGTATCGAAAATCTAGCGTGGACTTTAAATATGATGCAGTCAGTACCTCTATATAGCGACAACATGATCAAATGCGGAGCATGTATGTGACGCCTCAACAGCAACACCACCAATAGCAACCAGTGTAGAAAAAGACAAACGTCCTTGGACTGTTGATCCAATGTACCGTCAGGGTACAGACTATGATACGACGTTACCATAATACTGTAGTACATGAGGCAAGGATCCTGGTCATGAAGCGACAGAGTCTGAGCACCAATATGACCAGTCAATCCACACAGGTATGGTATACACTAGAGCAATATCTCACACACCAAGGTCCATAGTCAAGCAAATGACTATTCGTGCAGATGTGAGTATTGACGCATTACGTCAGTGAGCCTAACTGTATCAGGTCGAATTGACAGGCACAGTCGACTATAGTATATCTGGATCATCTGATCTACTTTCTTAAAGCTATATCTACACATATATCCACGATGATATATGAAGCTTCGAGAAAGCTTGACGATGATTCCACATATCAAACTAAACTCACGCCATATCGAA
>JAHQIW010006270.1:0-50526 GCA_019055375.1 Parelaphostrongylus tenuis
GGTAGTTTTCATAGAGTAACTATTGCCACTCTTCCGGCCCCCCCCCCCCCCACCCCCCCCCCCGACTTCAATCATAATTAAGCCCGATATGGTCACCTTTTGACGTTCTCGTTGTTCAGAGGGGTTTCGAATCTGTTGTCTCAAATATTTTATATATGCATACAAATTGAGTTTTTAATCCAATCTTCTGTGCCGACTCTGATCAATAGTAGCAAAAGATTATCTTGGCACAATGAAGTGGCAAAAGTTCGGTGCTTTTAGGAAAACCGTCGTATCAAAGATGATGGGAAAACCTTTTTTTGTAAGTCATTTGTATTAATGTACCGTAATCATCGAGACGTTTATTGATCATATCAGTTATTATGAATTATTCTAGACGAACTTTTGATTTGTCATGTCAGAGGCAAACAAGACTTACAGAGTTCTATGCACTGGCTGCTACTCCTGAAGTGCGCAAATGCAAGCAATAATGTTGCGTCAAACAAAAAAACACGGAACTGTCACAATGTGGAATCGACTATTCATCTTCTTCCGAGTTTCTCGAAAATACGTAATAAGGAGGAAATTTACGGCGCTCATGGTGTTTCGATTTGTATTCGATCTTCATGAAGGCGTACAACCGATGTTAATAAAGTTTAATGTAACAGTCGTGTTGGCTTAAATAAGCAAATCAGGATTTAAAGTTTTTTTCCGTTTTGCATATTTGGAGCTCTCGTATTACTTTGATAGGTCATATGTCTTTGGTTCGGATATATGTGTCCTATACAGAGAAAAATGCTCATTTGCTACACAATCTTACTGAATTTGGCAATCAATCGATTGTGTCGTAATTTGCATAGGATAAGAAATCAGAAAACAATGAGTAATTTTTTAAGATTGCATGCGATACCAGTTCATCGTTACTCTCACTATAGCCAGTATCAGTCATTCGTTTGCTCCCAATTACTTGAAGTGGACGCATATGAGAAAAAAGCTGTGAGAGAACTCATAGACATTTGAAGAATTCTAGAGTGGAGAGACAACTGTGTTTGAGTAAAGGGCCTTAGAATATCGGCGTTATGCAAACTACTGGCCAGACATATGAGAGCCTCCAAAGAAGTATGCTCGGTGCCTTTCCCTATGCGCACCATATTCAAAAAAGCGTTTTTTATTTGTCTTTGATGTTTTAGTAATTATTCAAAGGCTTAAATTTGAATAAATTGAAAGGTAAATTTCTATTTTCAGTGCTTTTATATCATACTGTAGAAGTAAAATAAAATTTCGAATCGCACTCAAGCATTTCTGGCTGGACAGTTTTCAGGCACATTTCCAAGAACCGTTCGTTGCCACACTCTCACCGAATTGAATGAAGTGCTCGGTTTTTTGTAAAAGATTTTTAGTGCGTGGTATAGGTAGAAAAATATTTTATTTCGCACTCAGCGCAGCCTCGATCCCGTCGAACAATTCACATGTGGGTGTGCGATGCAAGCCGAGTGCAAACGCAATATTCTTTTAGACGCAACAATACACTAAGAAGGCCTTTTTAAGAACCGATCAAGTTAATAAAATAGCTGAGATTTGCGCTATCGAATGGGCATGAAGTTCGAGAGAAAAGCCGTGCCCAGCGTAAAGTACTCAATACGCAACACAATGGTAATCTTGTTGGTACAGCTCGCTGAAGTGCTTTTTGAAAGGCAAAGCTACACATTGAAAATTTCGATGTTTAAGGTATCGACTAGTTATTGAAAGGCGGTGGATTGTTGCCAATCTGCGAGATCCATTCATATCTCGTGCAAGGTATGCGCGCCTCATTTTGAATGCAATGTTAATTACACTGTTGCAGCTTAATGGAGCATTTTTTTTGGAAAACGAAGCACCATCAAATTTCTATAAGTTTGCGCTATTGAGTAATCATTAAATCTTTCGAGGAAAAACTTTGCTCAGCGAGAAATGCTTGAGTGTGAACTGAAATTTTTTTCTTACTGATACAGCATAGTATAGTATAGCAATTCATACAACATTCATTGCTATTTTCGTATTATCTTTCTCGTGTGAGGAACAAGATAACGTGCTCGATTGTTAGGGCAACCTTAAAGGACGAGAGGCGGTGGTACGGTACGGGAGGACAGTTACGCAGCGGAGATATGCAGGCAATGGGCCGACGACTGCGGTAGTCGAGGTACCGTCAGCTAACCGTACGGCCGTCTGGTTACCTTTCCTCTTCCTACTCGTTTCCTTCTCCTTATAAACTCATAACACATAAGACGTAGGGTTGTCCACCACTTCGATCCCAATTATCGATCACTTGACGTTCTCCTTCTCTTCCTTGCCTATTCGGACTGACTCAAGGAGGTTTATGACTCGATGTAGACTTGCCGAATATAACATTGATTGCCGTTTCTGACTCATACCACATAAGACATAAGGACGTTTACCACTTCTCGCTTGATTGTCGATCGCTGACTCATGTCACATAAGACATAAGGGTGTTTGCCACTTCTCGCTCGATGTTGCATTAAGGATTGTAATTGCAAACGTCACGGAGGCTAGCCCACTGGTGGCGGTCGTGGGCGACTCACCCTTGGGGATGGGTAGCGGGCTTAAAAGACGATTCCGAACAAACAATGTGGGACTTATATGATTCATGCTGCGCAATACTCATACACACATGACCCGGCATGCCATCCCTGGATTTCGTCCTTCCAAAACGATCACTATAGCCCCCTGCCATCCCCCCCCCTCTCGCCTCCCCCTCCCGTCTCCTGATTAAGGTTTGCAAACAGTATAAGTAGAATACTTCTCGTATGTGTCCATCGGTTCTCGCTCTTCGTCCTCATGTATTAACCCACGTTGAAATAGCATTCATGTTACGAAGTTTTACCAATCAAGCTACTACAGTTCATTGATTTACGAATTCTACGTGATGTGTTTGTTGAGCCGTCAATTGTATTGGCTGACGGGTATCGATGTATTGTATGTAATTAATGCTTATTTTAAATATTTTATTCTTACTGTATTTGTTGATAAACTGCGTGGTAGGCTAATTGACTATTCAAATCGCAGTAGCATAGTTCCACAGACAGAGCATCTAGCACTCGAATCATTACATATAGAGGTGTTTCAAGAAACTAAGTACACTTTCCAAATTCTCGGGGTTCAACTTATCGAAGAACTACGAGGATGTCTGGAAAGAGGCAAGAAATTTGGTTTTCCTTAATATGGGTGCTGATAGGGAAGTACCGTATTTGCCGCAGTAGTGAACGCACGCTCTCACTACACCTACTTTATCTGTATACTACAAGTACATCCACATAAGACCTTCATCAGAGGTGTTTAATTGTAGAAGACGTGTTCAAGCCACGCTCCTGCAAGACAGGCAATACATATGCACAATGAATGCTGAAATTCTGCTTATATTTTCACAGTGACGTGGTAATATCGCTGAAAAATGAAGGATTTCAAGAGAAGTATTCGCTTCTTCACGACAAGAAACCTTTATAAAAGTTCACTTGTAATATTACATTTCTTAGGTAGCGATAAGATATTTCTGACATGCAAAATTTTCACCTATAATCACCAATAAGCCACCTATGACGTTCAAGCGACGGGGTAACACTTTGCAAAAAGCGTAATATTCTTTTTGCTCTTTTATCGTTTTGTGACAACCTCTCAAAAAATCAATTACATCATCAAAGTTCTCGAAATATGAGCTATCTAATAACTGGTAAAACTTCAGTGAAGTCCCATATTGATGTTCCAGCCAAGAAAATGAGGCGGAGTGAATGTGAAACGTAATTATACTTCCGCTGCTACAACATAATAAAAAGGCTTTCTAAAAATATACATATCGTTGAAATCGCAGGACTTTAGGCTTTTGAATGATCACCAATTTCTAGAGGAAACCTTTTTTCAGTGATAAATGCCTCTAAGCACTCGTAGTATAGGTAGTCCCTTCGGGATAAATTGGAAACCGTGTTCTACTGTTATCCACTATTGAAAATGTTGGAACACTAATAAGAAACTCTATCTCAATTAATCCTTCCATTTTTATTTGAGCCAACTTGTCATGTGGTCTGGTAAGGGCCTTTGTACAGCCAGAACAATTGTTTCGTCCTTACAGACTCGTCAGCCGGGCAAAACCCGTCGTCTTTCAACCTTTTCATAGTCAGTTTCTCTCGGGAGCCTCACACTCCTTATATAGAGTCATCCAAGACGAACGCTTCTACACTCTATGCCAGGTGGTGCTTTTATCATAATTATACCTTTATTTCGAGTGCTTTGTTTAGACCACGCTCAAATTTCAAGAGATCCTTTCATTTTTGTTTGGGCCAACTTTTCATGTGGTCTGGTGAGTGCTCTTGTACTGCCCGATACACGTGTTTTCGTCCTTAATAAAGCACTCGAAATAAAGGTATAATCATGATAAAAGTACCAGCCTAAAGAGCAATCGAGTGCGCAACACTCTGTGTTGGTGAAGGTTTCACCTGACATAGAGTGTAAAGCGTTCGTCTTCGATGACTCTCTATAAGGAGTGTAAAGGATCCCGAGAGAACTGACTATAAAAAGATCGAAAGACGACGGGTTCTGCCCGACTGACGAGTCTGTAAGGACGAAACACGTGTATCGGGCTGTACAAGAGCCCTTAACAGACCACATGACGAGTTGACTCAAATAAAAATGAAAGGATCTATTGAAATTTGAGCGGTGGTCTTAATAAAGCACTCGGAGTAAAGGTACATCTATCTCAATTTTTTTTGTATAACATCCTTCGGCCGAACAATAATAGATGGAATCAGAAATGAGGTTGCTAACGTTGTGCAAGTGATCGTGTGAAACATACGGCAGGAAATTTTGTTTTGTCCGCACGTCGTGAAAAATTTTCAATAGGTGACTACATCTCATAAACATATAGTCTTAGTAAGACGACGTATTGACACCTCGCTGGCGTTCTCAAAAAAACGTGCCTGTGTCTCACGGCCTCATACAGCTTCAAGATGAAAGCGTTTCTTCTACCCCATGATGAAACGCCCTTCTTGAGCTTGGTTGTTGTTTTGCCTCTGACCAGTTTTGATGCAATTTACCACATTATTTCTCTTACTAGTGGATTCTTCATTTGTTCTCGCTCATTTCTGTTTCTGTCAATCAAGGTATCCATGAAATCTTCTTACCTGTCTGTTGTCGTCGATCAATAAAAGCGAATTTATGGTCGCGTGGTATATCGTGCAGCTTCGTCAAAACACCAAAGTTTGCTTGAATGCGACTCCTTCATCAGGAATTTGCTACCAAGAATATTTTACAATATTAGTTGAATATCACTTCAATTAAATATTTATTCTATACAAATATTCCAATGAAACGTGTATTTCTAATGGCAAAGCTTCGTCGACTAGAATGTCATTGTTTTTGGGAAAGGCAAAATTCTATGTCACAGCAATACAAACGGCATGATGGGTGCCTAATATAAGTCGTGACATCCAGAGTGATGACTCATCCAGTGACAATTTTTTTTGAAAAATCGCTCTTACCTCCTTTTCTTTCGACGTTTTACATATAATCTCCACATTTTCCATCTCTTAGTTTTTTTCTAGTAAAAATCTATTTCAGAGCTCCCATCAAAATATCTTGTCTTAAGTCAAAAGCCTTTGAACTCCTAAAATCTCTTGAAAAGTTGGAAACGAGCACAAAGCTTTATGAAGTTGACTTCAGTAACATTTGAGCACCAAATCCCATTTGTTTCTACTCAAGTGAAGAACATCTACCAGTTTCTTAGAAGTTAGAAGTAGGAATCTTACAACTATGACAAGACTTCTGGCCGATTCCCTTGCGATTTGGTTACAACTGTCACGGCAGTGTTTGGATGTGAGTGCTGCCACCAGGTCAAGGTAATAAACAGAAAATTGTCGCATCAGTGTAAAAATTAAAAATTTCAATCAGGAAGTAGTGGACATTCAGCGTATTGAGTATATTCAACGTTTGACAACTTCTTGAGGGCTAATATAATCCAAATATTTAGATGCAGGGTTTTTTGAAATTGAAATACTAAAATGGAAAAAAGGCTTCAGAAAACTCTTCTAACAGATGGACTTAGTTGTTGGTACTCACCGCAAAAGTCACAAAACTTCGTTGCAGCCAGCACTAGGAACTTCACTGTCACGGGCTTTACTTTGCCTGTTAACTTGGCTTACAGTACTGACAACAGTGTTCGCACGATGGTTGCTGGCATTGCAGCAAGCGGGGAGCAGTTCAGGCATTTGTATCACGTCTCTTAATGCAAACAGTGAGTTTGCAACTCTTGTATCTTACTTTTTATGGCTTTGGAAGGACGTAGAAAGTGGTCTAGAATTTTTCGACATTTCCTTAGTCTTCTAGAATATGTCTTTCATAGCTCCTCAATACAACATACACCACCAAGAGGAATTTCATTTTATTAAACCTCTTTAAGCTGTGTTATGATGTTACAAACATGCCCAGTAATGTTGAGTAATGTACAAAACTTTGACGTCAGACGAGACCCGAACCCATGTTTCACCCTTTCCGTAGTGCGCGCTTAACCAGTTGCACTACCAACGCCTGTCAGAGTAACTGGGTTCATCGTCGATAACGGCTGTCAGAACAAACCGTTAACGGTTGATTGCTTGATAGATGCGATGTAGCTAAGAAAGACTGGTGGCAAAACAGGTCCCGGTAGTGTAATTGGTTGAGCACGCGTCTGCGCGAAATGTGAGATGCGCCTTCAAATCCCGCTTGATGTAAAGTTTCGCACATCACTCAGCATTATTGAGTAGATTTATACTACTTCACTTGAGACACTGTCAAATAGACTCTATCAAATTTTGAAGACTTTGCTTTTTAGGTGCTTGATACTCTCGAACGGCAAGGCCGTAGTGCAGGCCTCCCGGATGCATTGATTGCTGCTATTTTGGGTCAACTTACTGTTCAAATCAGATACGAAGCACTGGAATGCAAGAAAGCAACCGTTAATCACCCAAATCCAGGACAGCCTTGTAAGTTTCAACAACTGACGAGACTTCAACAAGACACACTTACATCTCATAAGTGCACCTAAGATGATTATATAATTATTCGCTTCAAAGACAATTGCGAAAATCATTTGACAAGTTGCCTATTGCAACTTTTGCAAAGAGTAAAATCTACTCGATTGAATACTTGAAAACCTTTCTTCATGGATACTACGGGCTCCAGTATGATTTTCGTGTTTCTCTCCCGCGCAATTGTGGTATTGGCATTGATGTGCTTCGAACACAATGAAGTCAATAAGACTTGGTGAACTGACTTTGATCTGCGAATGCATATAGTTAATGTTAGTCCAGCAACAAGCTCCCTCCTTTCGGTTGCCATCCAAGAACATAGAAAGATTCTCTCTAAGCCCACTCTGAACTCCTCTCGTCCATTTGTCAATTGCCCCACTCATGGCAATGACCCAAACGTGCGTCGCCGTCGATATATGTAAATATCGCAGACTTATTTTGTTTCGCGGGCTCTAGGTAGTTGTAGTAAGAATGGTGGAAATAGTACATCGATAGCGGACGTCTCGGCAACTTCGCCTTCTTTAGAGCCTGGACATGCGTTATATTGAATCTGAATGATTTGGAAAGATTATCGATACCTTCATATATCGCCTAGGTCAGGTCAAAAGAACAAATAAAGAAACACACTATGTTTCTTATAAAATGCTATAACACTTCGTCCTTACAGTTTTTTCTGCATTTTTAATGTTTATTCAAACGCTTGAAAATTTTTCGCGATGATGTTATTGAAATATGTGCCAAACTGTCACAGTAACTTTCCAAAATATTACCGCTGCACTATTGTGCTACATCTGTTTTGTGTACATCCTCGCTTTTTGATTTACTCTTTGGATGCTTTCTTTTATACGAACACAGAGTAGTCTACTCCTTTCGCTAATGTATTTATCTCCACGTGCCTTACCGAAATCAAATTAACTGTGCCTGAACTCATATAATTCCTCCTCTTCCGTTAGAGCACATTGTACAACTTGGCGATTACAAACTGAATTACAGAAAGCTTTTGAGATGAGAATTCAACTACTGCTACAACTTTAAGGATCTTTTCTTTTCAACTCCTGATTATAGCGTTATTCATTGAAAGACAGCTCAAAAGAGTTCTTATTGCGGTGAAAAATATTATTTTGAAGTTTTATCCTACTTTTTGAAGTAACCATCTGGCTGATGCTTTGTAAATCTTCTCCTGTGTACACATATATACATTTTCACGTCGTTCGGTACATACTTTGCTAAGGGCTCTTATTATGTGCGAGAGAATAAAAGGAGAGAGGTTGTGGCCTACTATATATGCTTTTTGATCCGCAATACCATTTTGTGCTATAGTCACTTTCTGGCATTTTCTGAATATATAAAGATGGAAGCCACTTTCCGTTGGATTTTTTTTTGCGTAAGTTATATATATATATATATATATATTATATATATATACTGAAAAGATTTGTTCATCTCTTTCTGTGTGGATCAGACAATGAAACATTCGCGTATTTATTAACAGCAGATTTTTGACCATTTCAAAGGAGTAACTACTTGCGTGTGAACGAGAATTGCAGCTTACATTGCGGACATGAAGCGATGGCAAGGCTTGGTGTCAATCGCTAACCCAAGGCTAAAATTGTTGTTACATTAGATGCTTTCCTAACCACTCAAAGATTAAATAAGTGTAATCTTGCTTCAAGATGGTCAATAATTGTTGGATTTAGAGGCCATACACAGTAATTTTTCCCTCATTCCCTGAAAAAGACTTGAGAATGGCTTGCGTTGCCACTGTCACTTCATATTCATCATCATTGCAGGATCACTTTATATATGACAAATTGCAAAAGAAGATACACGGATAGATCAAGATTCTGGAGCTTATCCTCAGTCAGGTGCCAGAACTTTTACCATCCCATCTGATCATTACCAAACGATATATTTCATTTGCGGTCAGCCCAACTGGCAACTCTCACGTGTTGGAGTTATTTTATGTTGAATTGCTTTTTACTAACGTATCAGAAAACTCCGCAATGCAAACAGTTTTCAATCTTTTCATAAAAAAGTGAAGGGAAAAATGGTTCATTTCTGTTAAAAGGAACAAATAAATTTCCGACCTAACCCGCTGGATAGGAATTTTCATGAAAGTGCTAGTGATCATCTGAGCACTTAGATTTTTGACTACAGCCTCGCGAGCCGATTTTCTAAAGAGCCTTTCTTTGACGTCGTTACATGAGGAATTCCCTTGTGCTTCAGAAGGGCATATTTCTCGCCGTACAGAGCTCTTTCTTTGAAGTATTAGTAATAATTCGATAGCGCAGTGTTTGCTGATTCCAACGCCTTGCTTATATCCTAAAAAGACCGTTTCCCTGCAGCTTAGTAGAAAAAATAAGATTGTTTCGAGTGTTTTTTCAGTAACACGCTCATGATCAACTAAACTCGTAATTATTATTTGTGCCAATTTGTACAGCCCGATACACGTGTTTCGGCCTTGCAGCCTCGTAATCGGCATGCCTTTGGTCTTCTGCGAATACTCTCGGGAGGCCCTATGTTCTCTCAGTGAAGTAGGCGACGACGAACGATTCAAACAGTTGCCGTCAGATAAAATAAATCATTAGATTGGCAGTGTTGAAAAATACTCGAAACAGAGGCTTAGTATTCCAGAAAGCAATTAAAAGCAGTCGAGTATCAAACGCTGATGATCTAGCGGTTTCTCACTTGACGGCAACTGTGGAAATTGTTTGTAATCGCCTACTCTTCATAGGTGGATGCAGGGGCTCTGAGAGAATTGGCTAAGACGAAGGCCCTGCCCAACTGAGGAGGCTGCAAGGCCGGTACACACATATTTTGGTGTACAAGAGCCCATCACAGACCACATGGCAAATTAGCTCAAGCAGTGACTATGAAAAATAAAATTGATTTACATGCGCGAGCAAAGTGGTTTTTGGCAAATTCGTGAGTGACTACGTGAGGCAGCAAGATCTGCTAAGGCGATACCGATCGATTTTTGAACATGTGAACGTGCAGGGAAAACTTCGTAGTGCCTAAATGCCTTAAAGTCACTAAAGCAAGCAATTCGGGCATTCTGACCTCCTATATTCCATTTGAGATTCTAATGATTGCTAATTTATCCGTAATTATTGCAAAATATTTATATTTTAAGTATTTAAAGTTTTCTTCTATGGCAGAGTCCTACGTTTGATTTGGACTTTTTCTTCCGAAGCGGAGAAACAACTTCTTCTTGAATAACAAAGGCCGTACGAGCATAAGACCTGTCAAAGATCGATCACTAATTGCGCACCCCTCCACTGCTGCCTCAGCCATTGGCCGGTGAATTTCTTGAACACAGCCTTGCTCGCGCACGCAAATCAACACTATTTTCTCTGTTGCAAGGCATAGGAGACGGTCTTTTCGAAAAATAAGCACAGGGTTAAATAAGCAAACACTACGCTCTTGAATGATTTTGATATTTTGAAAAGAGGCTCTATCAGATGCTAAATAGGCGCACTTGAAATACAGCTTTATTGTTGATTTTGCAACGGTTTAAAAGGGCTCTTTTGGAAGCCGATGACACGGGGCTGTAGCGGGAAATGTAATCTTTTGCAACGTCTGCTAATATTCCTGTCACAAATCCATGTCCACCAAATGAGATCGCTTCTTCATTTATCTCCTTAAACCAAAATGAAACAAAAAACGATAGGTGCGGATTGCCAATTTAATAAGTAATGGCTCTCTCGAAATAATGTTTTTGGTTCTTCTTTGTTTATCGATGGTCACGTAAAATTTTACGTCAATTAAAGAAAAAGCACTGAAAACTAAGTTGAGAGTACTAGTCCACCACCTTTTCTTATCCCTGTCACATCAAAAAGCGCATACCAAAATCGTGCACCAAACGGCTAAAAAATTTTTACTTGAGAAGAGGAGGAATGAGTCACCACCTTTGGCATGAAAAATTGCCATTCTCAAAGGTTATGAGACATAAGCCACTCAGATTAATTTTATAAGTAGAATCGGGCCTCGAAAAAAGGTCATCCTTCCAAATATGAGCCCTCTTAATCTGCCCTCATATTATACGAAGTGAGTTGGGCTAATTGGTGGAGTCTGAAAAGAAATGGTCTTGGAAGTTTCGTAGCATTGGTTAAACTCTATCTCCAACCGTTCCCATTAACTAGTATTCATTCTCTAGGATCGATTGCGCAACCCGCATATACAGATATCAACAGTCCACCAATTAATTTAAATCGTCTTATACAACAAACATTGGCCCCCAAAAAAAGAAGCCGTTGAACGTCAGCCATTAAACTACTACTATTACAACTGTTCCTACTACTGCAAATGACAACATCGCGTCAACTAAGCAAGGTGTTTGAAATTTTACCTGTATCACCTGCCGCCTCAACAATCTTTGAGTGAATCGAGCGGTACCAGCAACACTTTTAGTTTTCCCTATTGCGTGCAAAAGTACCCCATTGGGTCCTCCTCGCTCTAGGGATTCGCTGAGCATCATATCTTTCTTCCATACCTTTCGTGAACAGACCATCTGAGTCGGTGGTTTTTCTGTAGAGCGCTTGATATTCCGAGAAATCCAGTCGATAACGGCTCTCGTCCAACGGTTGTCGTTGAAGCGCATCACTTGTCCGACCCACCTTGTTTTCGATATCGTGGCGTGTAGAACGGCGTCTTTGATCTTGGATAGTTGACGTAAGTCGAAATTTCGGATCCTTTCTCTCATTTTCGAGATACGGACGGGATACTCCTGGCATCAACTATTCGACTACGCGTACAATAACGCCAAATGATCTTCCATTCTGATTACATAGCGACCAGGTTTGTGCTACATGCGTTAGGGCAGGGATAAATGTCAAGTCGAAAAAGTGGAAACGGAGTAGGACGTTCTTTGTCGCCCTCACTGCATCATCAATGCTCGTAGGCGTTCTCCAAGCCGATCGTTTGCTCCTGCTCAACTCTCGAGCTAGGTCGCTTATCATGTTGATTTCACGGCACGAATGGACGTAACTGGAGTTAGCGGAGATGCTCGTTCCTTCAAGAGTGAATGGACATTCACGAGATTTCTTCCCCATTGACATCGTTCCCGGTAGATATAGTTGGAGGCCTATCTTTCCACAGGCGTAGTCGAAATTGTTCATCATTTGATCTACTCGGCTGATGCTTGGTGTTATACGGACGATATCATCAGCGAAACAAAGATGGTTTGATTGTCGACCGTCGATTTTCACTCCCATATCTTTCCCTCTAATGCTCGCATGACGTTTTGGAAGGCGGCAGCAAATATTTTCGGCGAAATAGTGTCGCCTTGTCGAACCACTCTCTTACGTCGATGGTGATCTCCTTGTAAAATTGAGGAGATATTTTGCTGCAAAATCTTATATAGCTCACGAAGGGTCGTTATATAGTGAGTAGGGACGCCCTGATTGCCTAGAGCCTCTATGACCGCTTCTGTTCCACTGAATCAAAGGCTTCCCTTGGATCGATGGAAGTGAGACAGAGTGGTATTTTGAACTCTCTTAAATTCTCAACGAGTCTTGTGATCGAGATCAATAAGTCATTTACCTATGCAAAGATATTTTTTTGCTGTTCGCCTTTTATGAACTGTTCATTCGACTCATCTCCAACAAGATTGACAAAGCACTGAACGAACTAGAAGCATGCGAACAAGCAGGGTTTCGAAAAGGATTTTAGTATCATAGACTCCATCCACACGATCACAGGACTCACTGAAATTTCAACGAAGTGCAAAAAATTATTTAGTGAAACAGAAGAGGTAATAAAGGCTTTGGACCCCCAGGGCTTCCTTACTCACTCAGTACATAACGATCCTTCGTGAGTTATGTAGAGATTTCACTACCGCTATATCGCCACTTTATAAGGATGTTGATATCGATGTATGAAGAGGGGCTCGACAAGGCGCACAATTACCACTGTCAAACATTCAAATGTTATGCGAACATTAAAATGCGACAATATGGAGTAAAAATCGAAGGTCGTCAAAAAAATCATCCTCGCCTCGCTGACGATATTGCCCCTCAATACCAGTCATAAGCTAGACGAAACGAACGCTGATCAATTTCCACAACTCTTGAAGGACTGTCTTCGACTAACTCTAACGAAACGTTTTAGAGGAGCGGATGGGCTTTGAATGCCCCAATCCGCTCAACGAAACGAATATCTTTGAATGTTCCGGTTACGTCTTAATCGTGAGGTAACATGATGAACTACCTATCTCCAGAGTTGAGTAGGCTTACTGAGCGGCTTGGGGAGCGCTTAAGAGCATCGAGAACGTAGTGAATAAAACGAAAAGCGTCCAAATTCGTCCATACCTTTTCGACTCGACGGATATAAATGTCCTAACGTATGCAGCAGAATCCTGGTCGCTCTGTAAGCAGCAGTGAAAGATCACTTGACGTATTTGAAGAGCAGTCGAGAGGTCGATGCTAGGAGCATCCCGTACTTAACGAATAAGGGAGGGGATCCGAAGTTTTGACCTACCTATCGGTTAAATGTCAAGGATGCGGTTACACACTCCAGGCTACCGAAAATAAGGTGGGCTGGCCACGTAATGCGCCTTACGACAACCGATGGACGAAATCACTTACCGACTGGATATTTCTCGATATCAAGCGCTTTACAGGAAGGCCACCTACCAGATGGTGCAATATATTCACATAAAGCATGGAAGAAGGATATGATGCTCAGCTAATCCCTGTAGCAAGAAGGACCGCTGGGCTATCCTTGTAGGCGTCAGGAAAAATAAAAGCGTTGCTGGTACCACCCGCTAGAGTCAGTCAACGATCAGCGGGACGACAGGTTATAAAGGTGATTGATTGCCTGCTATTAGTCCAGTGAAAACACTCTGGGGAAAAAGGCAAGGGAACATGAGCACATCTCAGAGAATGTAACTGCTCTCCACACCATCTATAATACAAAGTGTAATTTTTGGACAGTTAAGTGCTCTTTCTACTAAAAAGAAGTTTATAGAAATCTTTCCAGTTATATTCAATACATTATGACGACAAAGTTTTCCTGTTTATAAATGCCACTATAAAAGGCCCAAAAGATTCCCTGTGAAGTTGAAAAATGAAGTGTAACTTCAAAACATTATCGTTTCTCGTTAGCTGAACGTACTGAAAGAGTCTTTTACAAAGCAATAGTGGAAAAATCAGCATCTCTCAAGATACTGAATAGCTACAAGAACATAAATTAAAAAGAAAGAAACAAATGCCATATGACAACTGGAAGTGATTCCTTTCAAAGGCATGTGGTTTCTGTTGTTGAAAGACATAATAATATTCGGCTGGTGGACGTTTTCCTTACTAAAATATCTTTCGTGAAAGTTTCTCCTATGATATTTCATCATTTAATACTAACAATGTGCCCTCAGGACTGCAAAGTGTCAAGTAAATTCCTATTTCCATAGAAGCGAGTAAGAACACTCAGTAGCGCGTGCGGCGCACGGCCTTCTACTCTAAGACGGTACGGGTAATTGCCAACAGGCTAACAGGCTAACCCTTTGTTGACCACACGGTACGTTTCGCACTGGTGCCGCGAGACGTCAAATCTCACTCAGCTACGGTGATGGCGGCTGCGCGCCCCTTGGGAAAGGTGACGCATCTCGTGGGAAAACAGACGCACACAACGTGGATGTTATGTCAGCTTGAATATGCACAAAACATGAACATAGGGTGTGCCTGCTAGCGTATCTGAAGACTTTGGGCAATGGATGCAAGGAGATGAATTCAGGTTCTAAGGGAGCATAATCATCATAAAATGTTGAATTTTCATAAAGAAAACTTCTACAAGATGACATTAGTGAATAGATCAGCCAGTGCTTCCGTATTACATTTATAATTCTTATGATATAAAAGAAAACTGCATCGCTATGAAATGAACCATGTTTCCAGATGGTATGTAACATTTGCTCGCGTTTTCTAGTTGATGTTCTTGTAGTCATTCAATAGCTTGAGAAATGCCGATTTATTTTCATATTAAGCTTGTCTGGGTAGGTCTTCACACTGCGATTTATTTGTGGAAAAAGTTTATGTTTTGTTTTCAAAGTGTGTTACTTTCACTTTAACGCAGATTTCTTAGTATCTGATTTAGTTAGATTCCGATTATGAGAAAACCTCATCGCTACGAAAAGATAGATACTAGTGAACAAACTCTCATAGCGTATGTTAAGTAGAAACAGAGCTCATTAACCCAGTTTTCAATGAAACGAGAGCACGTGGCGCAGTGGTTAGGTGCTCTGCATCGCACACAAGGTCGATGGTTCAGTTCAGCGTCCATAGTTCACCAAACCATCTATCCTTCGGGGTCTGTAAACGGACCAAAGAGTCTCTCATGTACTGATTGGCCTTCCAAAGGCACCTATGCGCGATCTCTTTGAAGGTATTCGCAGAGTGTGAGAACTGGACGGCATACAGAAAATCATCTCGAGGGCAAAGTGGACTAGAAGGAGCAAGTAGAGCACATGAAGTGATAAAGATTGCAGTGGTGAATAACGTTCATAGTTGAAATGGATTGGAAATTCTCGATGATAGTCGTTAAAGTGGCATTAGTGTTATCTGCAAAATCATTTTTGCCAAGCAAGCCCTATTTAACCATAATCATCTTGTCATTTCCCTTAACTTGCAACTTCTGCCTACTTCCCAGGAGATGGCTGTACAAACCCAAGGCGTACTCAGCTGTGCCTTTTTCTCACTCTCAGTTATCTCACAGTCTCAGTCAGCTAATAGAACAGCTGCGTCTCGTATTGTTTGAATGGAAGCGCTCGTGGGGGCGCAGACAATATGCAGATGTCGCTCTCTAGGAGTGCCGCTTAAGAGACGCCTCGTCTCTGCTTTTCCATCAACGCTGTTCCTCAAAAGATTAAGCATATCAGGAGAATATATAGAAATGGTATGGTATGGTACTGCTAGGTTCTCAAGAGGGCGGAGTCGCCAAACGACGGAGCACGTAAGCAGCTTGCGAAGATGTGCAATATGCACATCAAACAATTCTTCCCGTGATTGCTTCGGTCATTCCAAATGCAAAGTATGACCGCGTATACGTAAATCACTGGTCTAGCACTTTTTCGTGCACAAAAAGTAAAACCTCATGTTTGCTTCAAGAAAAGCATGCATATTGCAATTTCCAAATCTAAGAAAGTCAAGCGCGATAAGAATTAGTCATGAAGGTAGGCTTGTCACCATCTTTTGTATCTCATTTCCCATGAAAAAGTTAACCTGAATAATTCTCCAGCCAAAATTTCAGGGCTTTGGGTAGGACCGAGAAATGGGAAGCACTGGTGACATACTCTCAATTTATTCTCAGTAGAGCTGTGTAAAATGTTTTGTGAAATTTTTGAAAGTTTGTTTTATGCCGCAAATTAACAACAGAAGTGTCAATAACCATTCTTTAAACTATAAACTATCGCTGTCCACGATTTTCTGCCATTGATATGTAACTTTCCGGATGTGTTCGCAGTACCACTTCGGTTTCTTCAAATCGGAAAACTCTTGACATGCCTCTTCAACTTTGATTGAATGATTCATCGATAGCCATTGAATCAATGTTGCATTGACCGAAAAAGTCAAAATCGGATGACGCAACACCTGGACTACAGGCGGTATGCGGACGAACTTCAAAATCATCCAACTTTCCAAACATGACGTTGCTTTTCTAGACTGTATGAGGTATAACGAGGCACGTCTTCGAAATCAAAATCGCCTTATTGAGTCGTTCAAGCCATCTGCCCACAGTCAATTTTGTCGTCGCACCAGTACCTTTACCCTCATTGCTCTATTAATCATCGACGGCTTCAAAAGCCTTAGTCCTTATTAAAGGTGGATCACCCAGGGAATTATACTGTTAAATAGGCATCATGAAGCAGCAATCAACAGACTAGTAGATTATGTACAAAACTACTAATAAAAAGCGGCAGAAAGATGTCAAAAAATGAAACTATTGAAAATTCCTAGAACCTTTTGCTCAGCTTATTATATCAAAACGAAAACTATATTGATCCCATTTTTGATATTTTCGTTCATTGGGAATAATAGAAATACTTGTACAACTTTCGAAAGAATTTCTGCGGAATGGCTCTTGTCAGTGTTGCTTCAATTTCCTCTCTATAAGGTGAACCTTTTTTGACGTGCTTATGTATCTTGCCTAGAACGTTTTGCTCTAAGCCAAGCATCCTCTTTTCGAGAAGTGTCTTGCTGGTAATTAATATCTATCTAACTTTCACTTAAAGAACGAAATTTGGGAACATGTTTAATACTTATCGACAAGCAGTCGATAGTTTTGAATCGGGTCTATCCTATTTTGCCATTAAGCTTTAGAAAAAAGTTGCGCAAACAGAATTCTTGAAATACGCCTCTCATTTCCCCTCCTTTTCGCGCCCCACAATTTGCTAATCTCTATTTACTCTAATTGGCCTCTTTCGATGTAGTCTACACCCTTCAAAGAAACAATGTGCGATAAATGGATCAGATTCGTTTCTTTCCCAATTTTCTTTTAATAAGTGAAACATTTTGCACAAATTTTTCCTGTTTTCGATGACCAACCTTAATAGTCTATGCTGCAAAATTAGCAATCCGTCAGGCGTTCCGAATTAAGTGAAATCCCTCGTCTCAAACTTTGAACTTTTGTGGAAGTTGTGCTAGGCCTTGTCATTTCTATTGCGACGAATTCATACAAAATGGAAAAAAAACGAAACCGTTGACAGAAAATTCAGTCTTTGTTTTGAAAAGATACAGTATTTCATACTTCAAGTCATTTCAATGTATATTACTAGTGAGATGTCCGAGAATACCGCTCTATTGTTTTATTCAATTCTTTCCTTTTTGATTTCAAATCGAGCTATTGTTAAAAGTCTCTAACATGTCAGTGAATGTCCCAGTAGCCTGGACAGACACTTAAATACGGCCATAGAACCATTACTCGCCATCTATATGAAATTGGCTAGTGGAAAGTGATGTCTTAAGAGACACCTAATGCACTGACCGAGTACCTCACATTGCAGAGTCAACGCACCATATTTTGGAGAAACTGAGTTAGACCATGATGGCCATCCACCATGTATTCCTGATATTGCTCCATCGCAATGCCATCTTCCGCGCTTCGGAGCAGCTTCTGGTAGAGAATAAAGTTGAAACTACAACTAGCTTAAATCTGACATCACCGACTTTATTGATTGCCATCGTTACACCTTTTAGGAGAAAGGCAGTCAGCTTTTGTTTGGCGAATGGTTTCACATCACTGATTATGATGACGACTATTATGTTGATTAGTTGATTTCTCCAAATAAATATGCAAATTAACAAACTTGTCGAAATGCGGAAGAAATTATGGGTAACACTTCAAATGGGAAAATCACAAAAATTGCTGAAAAATTAGTTTTTGCACTTTTCGGTCTTTTTGATGAAGGCAAATATTTATATAAAGATGTAAATTGCAGTCCCAGGAGAGCCAGGTAAACTGCCACACTGCATAATCTTCGGCAACACTACCACTGCCTTATGCATTGGACAGCCTGGTGCTCATCTTGATATGTGTAATCTAAGCACGAATCAGAACATTGCGACTGTTCCCTCCAAGCACATGTCAATCTCAGGAGCTCTGGAGGTTTGGACGGCCTCTTCTTCCTCTAATTCGAATTTGCTTAGAAAGGAAAATTCTTTGTAGACCACAAATATCGTCATGGCGAATTGGTCAAGAGAGATGTGGCAAAATGTCGTGAACAGAGCGGTTCGAATGTTGGCATCGGGTCCGTTTGGATCGCACTTCTTCTCGGCATTTGCGACTGTGAGCTAAAATGCGAGCTCCTATGCGAAATTTTATCAATAAATCATGTAGTCACTTGGTTTCCATCTACTTCAACCTTGCAAAGCTTCTATATCATTAAGCAGCAAGTGATTAGTTTATGTGAAGAAGTCAACTCGCTAGTGTGGCGAATGGAACGTGACACTTTCATTAGTCGAATAAAAAAGCTCAAGAAGTCTGAAAAGGTCTTGCATTTACAAATGAAAGCGATGATCACATCCATATAAATCTCGTTCAAAATTCAAAAAACATAAATGTGATCACAAACGTCGAGAATAGACTATGTCCTTCTATGTATTTGCTTTCATTTTTGAACTTTCCATCCTTCATTATTCCTCTGTACTTGTCCTCGACGATTATTGTCATGGAGTTAAGCCAGCTTTCCAATGTCATCAAAACTTTAAGTGTAAATAATTTGGCATAAGCAGCTCTATTTTTTGAGATTATATTAGGTTGGTGCAAAAGAATGCGGTTTCAGACCGTAAATTCGGATTTCTTTATTATCTTAAAGGAATAACCACATTCAAACAATTTTTGTAATACACCTGAACAAAGGATCAGCAAGAAAAAGCCCTCTCATGATTTTTCTATTTAAGACTTCATAGCCCGATTTGAATAGGTAAGCGTAAAAGTTTACACTATAGGAAGGCATGAATAGGAGGTCAAAACGAGGATAAACCAACGTTGCAGGGCTGTCAACATCTGTCTTCAGCACTCTATTCATATATATAATTATGTCAAGGTGTGTGCAGCCAAAATTGCCAAAACACCCACAACGATTGCGTGGCTTTAGTTAACGCGCTTTGAGTAAAGAGCGTGCACTGCTGTGATTTTCGTTATATCATAAACTATTGTTCTCGCGCTGCTTTGATATTAGATTCGGTTTTCTAATCACCCTTCTTCACCTCCATAGCATTGTGTTCCCATATTATGTTCAATCAAGATTGAATGAATTTTTTTTATCTTAGATGATACTTAATCCACGTCAAAAACAAGCTACACGCTAGCAGAGTGCTCGAACGGTTTCTTCTAGATTATAATTGATAAACACATAATATGGCTGAAATTGCGTGTCACTGATAATGTAGAGCAGTTGATCCAGTCATGTACTAAAGGAACTAATAAGGAATGGACCACGGAAAAACTGACGTGGAGTGCAAGAAACTCCCTGCGTCTTCTTGAATTGTCACCTTAAAGTGAAAGGGCGTGGTGACTGCCATTATTCATCAAAATTTGCAAATGAAAAAGCCAATTTGAGTTCATGAAATCGACCTCACAAGCGTCACTTTCGGAGCATGCCACTATCATAGTAGAGGACTGAGAGAAACGATTGAAGGAGTGTTATGAGATGAACTACCAACGAAAGCAAGTTCTTCAAGTGTCCTTATGAGTCAAATATCTTGTGAAGAAGTACAACTGATCGAAATCTTTTTATTAATGCGACTTGACTTCACATTTATAACATTGTGCAAGACCAAGAAACTCCACCTTTCACTGATAGGTAGTGTAACGAACTATGCACTGACTGTGCTCAGGTTCTCATCAGTGAAAGGCTATAGCTCTACACCCGCAGAGCCTAGCAAGGATCACTTAATCGCTTCTAAAGAACGCAAATCGATGACTATTTATAATAAAGATTGGAGACACCCTACTATGATCATACCACGATTCCTGAGAAGATTCATTCTGTTAGTCCTAAAAACATTCTTGAAGTGGACGAAACAATTCCCAAACATTTTTCTGAGCCACAAGCAAGTCTGCATGCTGTCGTAGAAAATGTATGAATGGGATAAGTTGAAATAAAGTTGTTAACATCTAAGCAAAATGTGATGTCTGGTCACGTTAAAAAGAGGCTAAGACTGTTTCATTCAACCTTTCCGCGCTGATCCTTGCATTACCAACCGTCCTATTGAGCCAAACGGTGTAAAGGAAGGAAAAAACTGCGGCCATTACTGATTGAGACTACGACAAAGCAGAAAAATGACAGTGCATCAAAGTAGATGATATTTAAAAAATGGGGAGTGCTTTCTTGCCAAAAAAACACTCTACTTGCTAGCCTATATTCTGCTTAATGCTCTGCCGGTCCTACTGAGAGTGCTCAGTACGAAGTTGTTAGAGACAGACACTGAGTCATGCAGTCGATAGTTGGCGACTCAATATCGGTCCATTAAAAATATTTCTTGTTTCAAAACACTTCTTAGTTATTTAAATCACAGGTTCAATTTTTCCAACTATTAAAGCTGAATGTACATTTTTCTAGTTGTTTCTAGACAGACTATTCATTTGTGATGAAGCTCTGTTTAGTGTTCAAGTAAAAAGGTGATGAAGGGCTTGAAAAGACACGCTCATATTGATGCGAAAACGGCGAAAAACGGTCACACATACTCGACCGAATGACGCACTGAAGTTTCAATGTCCATTGGCCAAGTGGAGAGATTATGGGCCATTGAGAAAGAGTATAGGTTGATGAAAGACTATGAAGTACTGTTGTACAAACCCGGAAAGCCATGCGATCTGAAGTTTGAAGGCCTGTTACTCAGGTGAAGAGGTGGCGTGTCCATCGAAAAATAAAACGAGCAAATTTTTGACGATAAAGATTTTTGACACGCAACTCATGTTACAGAATCTGTAAATAATATTCAACAAAGCGGTGGCTACGACAGTTCCCGTTTTCAACGGTTGTATTACTATACTCAAACATCGTGATCCACTACACTGCTCAGCTTGAGCAACTTATACAAAATATCACTCTCCTGAGCTATTATTTTGTCTCCTTCAGAGTCAATGATTGAAATCCACTGTCTACAGCTGATCGTATTTGCTATATGGATATCTGTAGAGTATCAGGTGATCGAAACGAAGGCGCTGATTTGCTAACCAGGTGAAATTTCCACTAGCCTCGTGTATGCTATGCAGTTCGGAAAACTGCATACATCATCCACCATAGCGCCAAGTAAAAGTCGGTTTATTAGGCCTCCAACTAAGTTTCCGAACTTGATCAAAAAATTGAAAAATTTGTTTTTCCAAGTAATCGAAAGTATCAAATAACACTGATCGAAGTACTCTCTATCGGTCTGGATGCAAATCTGCCAACGCTCCGGCAATAAATCAATTCCGCGCTCACAGAACTCATTATTTCTCGATGTAAACCAACCAGTCAATTCTCGACGCAGTGATTGATGTCTCAAAACTTCCAGCCAGCCAGTGCTCTAATGATCTGAAAAGATGGAAAAATCGGGCGGAGAACAGATCTGGCGAATACGACGGATGATCGCAGTGTTCCCAGCCCAAATCGGTCAACTTCGTTCTTGTTTCCTTGGCAACGTGTGGCTTTGTAATGTCTTGGAGCAAAATGACTTGGCGACGGCGATGACGTGGATTGCTTGATTGCAACGGTCCAGTTGCTTACAGTATCGCTCAGCGTTGATTGTCTGACCGGCTTGCAACAAGCCCCAATGAATCGGCACACTTCGGTCCCACAAAATGATCAACATTGCTTTTGGCGCGAATAGATCTGATCACGGTGTTAACATTCCTTGGTGACCTGATGACAACCAATGATTTGGACGATTTGATGCCGGAGCGTGGGCAGAACTGCATCCAAGCAGACGGAGAATGCTTCGGTTAATATTATTTGAACTTTGCGATTATCTCGAAAAATACATTTTTTGAATTATTGCATCAAGTTCGTAAACGTAGTTGGAGACTTAATAGCAATGTTCAATGTTCAGCAATGGCTCATCTGATCAAGCATCAGTCTTGGGAGGAAAGTGAGAGAGTAATTTTTCTGAAAAATGGAGCTATCTACGTCGTTCTGGTGTTGGCAGTAAAGTAATAAAGGACCTCTATTTTAGAGGACATTCTAATGTACTGTCACAGCGACGAGTCAGAAACTCTGGCTTAACAGTGCACGAATTTCTTCTAGCAAATATTCAGTCGATGATACATCATACTTATCTACTAAGACTTTCACTTGGAGTTTGCATGGATAATCAATTTTTCATTTATTAAATATACTATATACTTGTACTGTGTTGTCACCCAACTTAAATTGTAGCTATCGTTTGATTAAGACTGAAAAGGAAATAATCAGTATTGTTTTCTTTTTGTGCAGATCACACCTTACTAGAAACATCACCGATGGAAGGGATCAACAATACTTCGCGTTACAACTGCTCAAAAAATGTTAGCAAAAGGTCTACTTAGTTGAGATCAGAAGAAAATGGTTCCGAGTTTTCCGATGATCTTATGCACTGCCCGTAAGTCATTGTAATTTTCACTTCATTAACACAGGTAAGGCGTGCATTTAGTCAGCGGTAGTTGAAAGTTGACACCTGAGCGCTACTGTTCATTTAGTTATCATAGTTGTTCCTCATTCATCGCATTAGTGTACGAAATCAATTGGCGACAAGAGTGCATGTCAACACACGAGACGTAATGGTCACTGTGTTATTAGCTTTTGTTTAGCAAAATTTTTTATCTCCGGTTGCAAGCTCTCCTGCGGAAAATTTTCAGGATTTCCACTACTTGCAATTGAAATCAAACTATTCCCATCTTTCTGACTCTGCAGATTCTAGTTGTTTGGATATCTATTCTCAATTTTTTTCTCTTCAAATTTAATTTGAAACTCAATAGTAATTGGCAAGTAGATCGATCTTATTTTTGCATGTGGATTTTTCTGTCATTGACTGAAATGTCTAGAATTCAGAACAACATAAGCATTTGAATTATATATTCAGTAATAATAAAATATTATAGTTACAGCAATTCATAGTCATCAATCTTGGTTACACTCCAGTCGACGACTCATTGATTACGGTTTTTGTTTTCTCGATTCCATGCTCAAATTTCAATAAGCCTTATAATTATTTTTGAGCTATGTATGTGTCTGTGTGATTATGAGCATTCATACAGTGCAATATTGCCACCTTCATAGATCAAAAATTATCACTAGAACCATTGATATCTCGTACGCCTCCTGCTCTCTGGCTGCTCTATGCTGATGACCGTCGCATTTCCATATCCCCATGCCATACGGAAACCTTGAAGACGCACTGAGAGGTCGATCCATTGATGTTGAATCGCTGCTTAGGTTCGCCAGGTGTGAGCCAAACCATGTGACAATACCATAGAGGGCATCACATCCGTTCAGACTAAGTGCTATTGATGAATTTCTTCGAAAATTCGTTTTGTCCACTATTTTGTTCCTTTCTTCGGAGATCATTTAAGCTCATCGAGTGACTGTAGTAGTGCAAATGTTCAAAAAATTCTTTCGAAGTTATCGATTTTAGAACTTTATTATCTCGATCATCAGGTTAATGATTACTCTCGTTCGTCAAATTGTATTGAACTCAAAGCCAAAGAGGAGCAGTGTTTTCTAAGACCATGTAAACTTCTCAGAAGCTTTGATGATCGAGGAATTTCAAAAAAAGAATGTTTTAAGCCTAAACGAGGTTGGTACGCCAGGGTCATACACCGGTGTTTCGGAGGTTTCGGCCTCCTCGTCAGTGGCCCCGCCCCACATTAAGCCCCGCATTGTAGCAAGGAGGGAGGCGTATGTGGTGATGGCATAGTGTACAATGACAGTGGTCCATCACCACTTTCAGTCGATGGATATCGGTTGGTGCTTAATGGGGCTTAATGTGGGGCGGGGGTCACTGACGAGGAGGCCGAAACCTCCGAAACACCGGTGTATGGCCCAGACGTACCTACCTCGTTTAGGCTTAAAACATTCTCTTTTTTTGGAGTTGTTTTTGAATGTTTATTACGAGGCTTTAAAAACATTCGATCTTATGGATTGATCGAGGAATTATTATCAACTATCGGGAAACAGGGCGCATATCCAAAACTATATATGTTAATAGTTATTATGCTTTCTTTTTCGCGACTTTTCTCAAAAATGAAGCTAATTGCTGAAGAACTATGCCATCTAAAATGTACTGCAATGTATTGTATGCTGACTCCACACACAAATGAAGAGTGGGACTTACTAATAGCATTCTTGCTGAGAGAACTGGAACTCGTTTTTGATTATAGGTAGAACACCTTTCGTCAAAATATGTCTCCTGAAAAGTTTTTAATACTTCGTTTATCCAGGCTGTAAGGGGCTTTATAATTTACCAGAATCGATTTCGTGGAAGAATGTGATTCGATTCGATAACGATCTTTAATGGAGTTATCAAATGGAGATGTGAGCTCCTTTTTATTCATAGGAATATACTCGTATTAGTACATTCAAACGCGCAAGTCTTTTCTGTTAAGTTGGATTCTATATAATTTCTTGCGGATGTTCTAACAATTTTCAAGTTTTTGATGACGAAGACGACGATACAATATTGCGGGACTTGCGTATAAAGGTTAAAGACTACTTGAGTTAGAGAATACTTTTAGTCAATTATGTCTTCAGTTGTATTGAAGGGTGATATGAAAGTGGAGATAGATCCAATCCAAGGCGGATCTACAGCGTCTATGTTGTCCCACATTAAGTAACAACTGTGGGTGGTATTAGAGATAAAAATTATTGCAAAAAAATTGTCAATTTGACTTCTTCTCTTAAGGATATCTAGCAATCAGGTGGCTTTGCGATGGCTTGTCTTTCTTTAAGATTTCAAGAAAATAGACTTGTCCGCTATCATCCTTCGACATCAGTGAAGTAGACGAAATCTTTACGCTGGAAAAAAGGATTCGTTCTCACTGTTTGAGCACTGTTATGATGTAAAAATTATACTACATCAAATAATGTTGCGTAATATTCGAAACATCCGACCAAAAGGCCGGAGTTGAACCAGTGTCGATTTTATCATTCGGGTTGCAGACGAGTGGTCGTGATGCAGGCTATCAGGGAGCAGGGTGCGAGTGCAGCCCCATCATTCAATACTCTCTTCAATCGATCTACAAACTAGATCCCATCTTAAGTTTCTCTGAAACTGCAAGATTTGTCCGGCTAACATTCTACTTCAATCATAGAGAAGAGCACATCCTCAAACAGCAGTCAGAACAAAACGAAATGTTGAAGGCCTTTGTGGACTATGGATGCGAGAAAGCGAATGGAGTACTTAGAGTGCTGGTCACCGCACACTGAAATGTAATGCCGGGTTGTGCAAAAAAGACAGCTCTCATGAGCGCTCATATTCCAAAACTAACAATCTATGCAAAAAGTTCGTGCCATTTCGCTTTTTGATATAATTTTTGCTATGTAACTGAATGATTTTGGTTTCGTCCAATCGAGCATTTTCTTGCGAGCATTTTGGTATACAACTTGCCTATACTTGCTTTGTGATGCCGCTGTCTTGGGAACAAATTTGCTTACTGCTCATACACGAATGCTGCATAGAAGAAACTGCTAGTGAGGCGGCGCGCAAGATTAATGAAGCTTGGGGTGATAATACGGTTGCACAAAGGACAGATAGGAAATGGTCTGCGATGTTCAATGCTCTGACTATTCGTTTTGTCTCTTGCTCGAAACAAAGAATTGCAAAATCCCATCAAATATTCAAAAAGTACGAACTTTTTGCACAACTTATTACTTTCAAAGCTTCCTATTTGCTTATTTTCGGTTAAGTGGCCGCTGTTAAATACTCTATTTATTTTTCAGGTCTCTCACCTTATGGTTGGTGAAAAATGGTGCACTAAAACTTTGACGAGTGCAGATCAACTAAGTACTAGCTGAGCCAGTTCTAAAGCTTATCACTAATTAAGTTTTCCCTATTTCCTCTTTTGCGGTAGTCCTCCGTAACATTTTTTTTGTAGGTCCAAGTTATCAAATAGAAGATAAGTTAGCGACGTTTTTCAAATGAAATAAACATCTATGTACCCACCCAATAGTAAAGAGTGTTGTGCAAAAACGTTTGGCGTCAGCCGGGATTCGAACCAAGATCTCACTCTTTCCGGGACGAATGCTAACCGTTGCAGCACCGACGCTCGTTTTACACAGCACTCTTTTTACGCTACAAGGCGTTATCTGTCAACAGCCAATCGTCGACGGTCAGGCAGGGCAGTCGCTATCGGCATTGAACCCTTTTGTGTTGACAGATATTGGGTATCGATAATCAATCGGAATCTTTTTATCTGACCACCACTTATGGTGGCATGATGTTACGAGTGCAAAAACGTTTTGCGCCAACCGGGATTCGAAACTAGATCTCACTCTTTCCGGCTGCCCCGCCGGACCGTCGACGGTTGGTTGTTGACTAGATAACGCCTTGCAGCGTAAAAAGAGTCCTGTGCAAAACGAGAGTTGGTGGTGCAACGGTTAGCATACGCTCTCGGAGAGAGTGAGATCTGGGTTCGAATCCTGGCTGACGCAAAACGTTTTTGCACAGCACTCTGTACTATTGGGTATTTCGTAACATCATACCACCGCAAGTGGCGGTCAGATAGAAAGAATTCTGGTTAAACATCTGTATCATGCTGCGCTGCAGTAAGTGATAGACTAATATGTTTGGAAGTCTTATAAGTAGCTCAGTGTGTGAAAAAAACTGAGTTGAAATAAAATATTTGTTGGTTTTATTGTTACGTAAAGGTCATCTCTGTCGCAGGGATTGATTGAGATGAGGGTTATATCGAAAACAATGAGTTCATGTGATGTAAGTGATAGAATGAATAATGGAGTTGACAAATGAACAAGTACCCCTAAAGGTGCCTTTGATTTGATTGATTTAACCTTACGGTTGATCTGATGTGTAACACGCACACGACCACCGTTGATTTTGCAAAAGCGAAAAAACGGTTAACTAGTCCGCCATTTAACACGTGTTGCTTCTTTTCGCAATGAAACGATAAACTCTCGACACTAGAGGACTTGTGAGATTGAGAAGGTCACATGATTATAGAACAGGGCTTGCATTAAATCTATGATTAGTCACTCACTTTGAATGTAATTCGACATTTCTTTTGTCCAACTACCACAAACAGTAGCCACGACCCATTGTAACGATCGCAAATTTAGAAATCTTGAACTACTAGTTACAAGTATAACATCGCATCCTCTATTAATGACGACGCTTTCTGAACAACGAACTTTTTATTGAACAGAGAACCTATGGAAATGATGATCCAAAAGCCCTTTTTTTATCAGCTCAAAAATCTATCACTTTAGAAAAACTGTGTGCAATTCAAAGTTCAAGTTAACCTATCAGATTTTTTTACCTAGGAAACCAATAAGTCTTGTTTTTAACAAAAGACCAGGCACTCTATTATTGTCGAAAAAGGCTTCTTGATTCTAATAGCAAACTTAAGCTAAAAAACTCCGTAATGGGCTGCCCTGTCTATCTTATTGGCTATAAATGCTGCCCATCGGATATTGGTTCTATTGGTGTAGATTGATCTTTTGACTTGCTGCCTGTCTTTAGCACCAGACTCGAACCCCTAAACGGCCAATGTGATTAATCTCGCAGCACTCACGAAGGAAAAAGGTATAGCAAATAATCGGCAGATAACTTACCATGCTTCGGCCACGTGAAAGTCTACCACATTTGGTGAAGTGGTCGATAATAATGCGTCTGCAAACAGTGTCATAAAATTGTTTGTGAATAAAAATCATTGTCAAACGGTTACTGTCATTTCAGATGAAGATGATGGAAAAAGATGAAACTGATAGAACTCGAGGACTCCTCGATGTCCCGCGAGGAGTGTCTGCGATTGTTCCGTCGTTAAAAATGACGTCGCTACGACCTTATAGGAAACGTGAGGCGCTATTGTCTTTTATGTAACTCTCTTTCTTACCAATGTGGTTTTAAGACCTGTTCGACTAGACTGAAGTTGGGCGCAGTGTCTAAGGTGATGAAGTTGGGTATTCCTGTTGTAGCTAAAAATCATGTGAGGGCCAATAGTGGCGGTTTGAGTGGTGATGCTTTGTGGGTGCGTTGAGTGTCAATTATTTGATTGATTGCATTATTCCTGTTTGCCACGCGGGACATTTTAATGACATAGTCAGGAACTCAAATTGAGCGATGATTTGTTATATGAAAGCTTCAGATCCGTAGGAAATTTGCAGTGTTTCTTCCCATTGTTCGGCATGTTCCCTCGAAATTGCTCTATCCTAAGCGTAACAATGGTGCTACAGCGTTTGGAGTAAATGTTCTCTTGGCAGTGTAGATGTGTGATATTTTGCTTCTTTCTTTTATCTTATACAAGGCATTCTCTTGAAACCTAGTGGCATTTCTTGAAATTGGTAGGATATTCAGCCACCCTAATAGATCTCGTGATTTCTGCAATGAGTTTGAAGATCTCATTGAGTAATTGGTGGTTCAGTGATTGAATGCCTGGTTGCCATGTGGCGATTCGGCTTCGATTCACGACTAATGCACTGCTAAGTGCAGCGGTGTGAGTGGTGCATACGTTTGTTATACGTTGGTGTCGATTGTTTGATTGATTGCGCTAGTATTGCCTGCTACACGAAACATCTTCATGATATAGTCACAATCAGATTTGAGCGATGGCTTGTGGAATGAAAGTTTGAAAACCGTCAGGAACTTATTTTGTACTCTCTCATTTTGACATGTTCTTTGAAATTGCCTATCACAAAATGTTCTTTTGAAATTGTCCTATCACAAGCGTAACCAAGGTGCTGACCGTTAGAAGAAATCGTTTTCCTGGTAGTGTAGACGTGTGAATCATCCACTGAATCTTAGATGACGAGAGCTACCGTACATTTTGTCAGCTTTTGTACCCTTGGGCATCTATATGTGAGGAGTTCATATAAAAATGACTGTTTGCTTTACAAGACGTGATGCTCACATACATGAGCTGCATACTGCTTGATACAATCATCACAATCTGCCATTCATTTATGGCATCACTCCACATCCAAACACTCCATAATGTGGCTAGCAGCGAAATCATGAGGGATCGGTCGGAAGTCTCACCACGTTTATATATCCCGTGGATCCTGAAAAGATCTGGAGGACTCATTTGTGGTTCAGTGGTAGAATCGTCGGCTATCATGCGGGTGACTCGGGTTCAATTCCGGGCCAATGCTCTAGGTGTAGCGGTTTAACTAATAAATGCCTATGTTGTGCATTGAGTGTCAATTGTTTGATAGTTGCGTTGATCTTGTCTGCCACGCGGGACTTCTTGATGGTTTCTGTCACGGGCAGCCTTTATATAGAAAATAACAATATTAATGACACATTTTATTGAAACAATACGACAAAAGCGGACACGTGACTCATCGCACGATGGAGATTGAGACGCAGAGTAGCAGATTGCATGAGCGATAGTAAGTAGAAGACGTTGAATATAGTGCAGTTTACATTTGATTGTGGGATTATTACTGTGCTTGCCCCGTAAATGTTTGCAGCGAAAGGGGCAGCCACCGCGTCATCATAAATGATTGGTCGACATGGGTTTGATAGCATGACACGGTGTAATGTGCGCGACCAGCCAATTTTACACGATACAAAGTGTTTAGTGATATAGGGGTGTAAGGAATGGTTACCTTGCAAGTGGAGAAGCCGACGTAATCTATTTGGAAACTGCCTACATTTCTTTTATTTGACTGCTTTCTAGCACTGGTATGATGTAGATTGAGTGTTACGCAAAAACTAGCCTCAGACGGGAGTTGAACCCGCGTTTCACTCACATCGGGAGCGCGTGCTATCAGTACACTCGGTATGGGTGAAATCCGGGCTCAACTGCTGAGAATGGATTTTTGCGTACCACTTATTCTTCTTAGGTTTTGGATGACCAGGGCCAGATTCTTGTACAAACGGCATTTACATGCTTTCATTATTGTTTGAGCCAACTTGTCATAGTGGTCTGGTATGGGCTCTTGTACAGCCCGAAACACGTGTTTCGTCCTTACAGACTCGTCAGTCGGGCAGAACCCGTCGTCTTTCGATCTTTTCATTAGTCAGTTCTCTCGGGAGCCCTACTCTCTCTACAGAGAGTTATCGAAGACGAACGTTTCACACTCTATGTCAAGTGAAATTTTCACTTAACACAAGTGTTGTACACTCGATTGCTCTTTGGCTGGTATTTTTGTCATATTATACCTTTATTTCGAGTGTTTTATTTAGGCCACGCTCAAATTTCAATAGATCATGACAATTGGTTCAAATTTTAATGAAAGGATCTATTGAAATTTGAGCGAGGTCTTAATAAAACACTCGAAATAAAGGCATTTACATGATTATTTCCAAGAATGCAATAACGAGACGATATTAGCAGAAATGTCTATCAGATATGGGCACCTAAAGTGAAACGAGACGATCGGAAAAGAATGATATGACACGACGACGAAAGGCGATGGTATGAAGCGGAATGTGGCCGAACGGTCATCGCCCTTCACCGAGGCGGACTTTTGTCGCTCGATCAGATTGCAGACGGGTATGCGGACTGAGTCCGGTTCCCTCCAGCACAAATTGATCTCTTGGCTTGCTGCCACTTGTCCTTCATACACTCAACCGCCCATAGCATCGATGTGGTTAGTTTCGCAGCGCTCACAGAATAAAAGAATAGTGAGTAATCAACAGAGAAAATAGTACGAAATATATAATCGGCGAGGATTCTCCATATAAATGCTTCTTTAGCAGTGATATGATGTCATACGTACATATCCAACAATGGTAAGTGATATTTAAAACTTCCAACCTCCAGCGGGACTTGAACCCTTGCTCTACCCTTCTTGAAGGGGCGCGCTAGGCACTGCACTAGCGAGGCTTCCGTAGAAGGTCTCAAACTCTCGCCCCCGACAAGAATGAAACTACCTCCCGCGAGTTCAACTTTTGCTCGAGATTCAAAGTTTTGAATATCACCTAGCATTAATGGGTACTATGCAATGTTTTTCACAAAAAAAAAATTGATTCACTTGAGGAGGGGCCATTCGTGGCAGCGTTTTTTTTTGTAATTCAAAGCTCAACCTATCTTGAACAGCAGTTTTGTGAACAAAGAATAATTTTTACTGTTATACACTGGTGAAAATGTTACAGTAGTATCGAATACAATTTTGCGGCGTTTCTTTGTCTAGATTGACTCAGCAACGTTCAATTGATACCATTGTTGTGGGTACAAATTTCTAGAGGGCTTTAAGAGGATGAAATGAGAAATGGATTATATTATCTACTTACAAATAATAAACAGCATGTCAATATTATCGGTTGACCTTTTTCAAATTTCTGAACCATTGGGAAGATCAGTTTCGCAAACATTATGCCACTGAAATGAGTCATCCCTGTGCATGATGACGAAACTGATAATTCGATAGACTTCTATCACTCTGTAATTGTATCACTCCAAAAAAATACCTATAGGAACTTTAGAATTCAAGTTAACAATAAAGAGATCTTCAGCCAAGAAATCAATGAGTTTCTCTTTGCACGAAGGAGCAAGAACTCTTTTATTATCGAAAAAGACTTCTTGATTCCAACAGCATATTCCAGCTGAAAAAATTCGAGATGGGCTGCCCATGTCCTTTTTGTTTGCTATCAATGCTGTCCATCGGACATCAGTTTCAGCTGTGTATACAGATCTTTTGGCTTGCTGCCTGTCTCCAGAACTAGACTCGAACGCCTAAACAATGAATGTGATTAGTCGAGCAGTGCTTACAGAAGAAAGGAATAGGAACTAATCGGCAGGTAACTCACCATGCTTCGACCACGCGGAAGTCTACCCCATTCGGCGGAGTGGTTGAAGAAGAAGATGCGTCTGCGAATAGTGATTACTATCATTCTCAATGCCAATGATGAAAACTGAAATTGAGGAACGTGAGGGGCTCTTCGATGTCTGCGAGGAGTGTCTGCAATAGTTCTGTCGTTGAAAAGACGTTTATACAACTTTGTAGGAAGCTTGAAGCGATATTATCCTCTATATGACTCCTTTTCTTGCTATTATCTTGAGAATGAATAAATCGTCTTTGAGTGTAGCATCTATGGTTCATAAGGCCTGTTCGACTGAAGTTGGACGCGTTGTTCATTAAAATGAAATTGGATAATGCTCTGTAAGATAAAAATCTTCAGAGTGCTCACAGTAGCGATTTGAGTTGTGATGCGTGTGTTGTGCGATGAGTGTCAGTTGTTTGACATTGCATTACTCCTGTTTGCCACGCGGAACATCTTGATGATATAGTCACGAACCAAACTGATCGATGGCTTGTTTAATGAAAGTTTAAAATCTGTTGGAAATTCGGGCTGTTTCTTCCTATTGTTTGCCGTGCTCCTTCGAAATTACTACATTCCAAGCGTAACCAAGGTGCTAAGGTTGAAAGAAATTGTTTTTCTGGTGAAGTAGATGTGTGAGCCATCCGGTGGTTCTCAGATGGCGGATACATAATCCGATACCGCGCACTTTATCAATTTTTGTACCATTGCGCATGTATATGTGAAGAGTGAATACATAATGGCTGTATGCATTAAAATACGTCACACCAATATACGAGCTGCATCACTGCTTGACACAATCATAATAATTTACTATTCATTTATTTGATTTGGTGGCATCACTCCATCTCCCACACTTCATAATGTGACTAGCACCGAAATCATAAATTCTGGCGTACATTACAGGACGTGATACAAATGCGAACGCTGCACCTCTGCTATGAATATTTTCAATGCAAACCATGGAAACAGGCAAAGTGAAGCCAGTGACGGTGAAGCTCCTAGTGCTCTGTGCAGCCATCTCGTGGTTCATGTAATGAGCAATGCAAGAAAATCCTATAATCCCATTGAATAGATAGTTTTTAGATTTTAGGCAGGAGTAAAGGAGACCGAAGTATCTTTCTCTTCGTTCTTCTATTCAGAAATAAAAGACTTTCCTTCGCAACTTAGTGGCGTCACTCCACATCCAAACACCTAATTCGGGGCACCAGCGTAGTCATAATGAGATTGGTCGGAAATTCAGCGACCTCGTAGGTTTGGCAGTGAGTTTGCAGAACTCATTGGTGGCTCAGTGGTAGAATGCTTGGTTGCCACGTGGCCATTCGGGTTCGATCACCGACCAGTGTACTATCAATTGTAGCGGTTTGAGTGGCGAATGCGTTTGTTGCGCGTTGAGTGTGGAATTGTTTGATTGATCGCGCTACTCTTGTCTGCCACGCGGGACTTCCTAATGATATAGTCACGAACCAAAGTGGTGCCTCGTATAATGAAGTTCCGAATACAACTGAGTCATCCCATAGAAGCTTAGATGGGCGGGTACTTCATCCGCTACCGTGCGTTTTGCTGAGGAGTCTATCCAGAGTGACTGCTTGCATTACAAGACGTGATACCAATGTATGACTTGCATCACTACCTGATACAATCATAACAATTTTATGTCATTTTTTCTACTTGGTGACATCACTCCACATCCCAGCACTCTACACGTGAAGAGTCTTTATACAATGACTGTTTGCATTACAAGACGTAATGCAATATGGGTTCGATTCCCGGCCAATGCACTAGTTCTAGCGGTCTAAGTAGTGAACGCATATGTTGTGCATTAAGTGTCGATTGTTTCATCGATTGCGCTGATCTTGCCTGTATCAATGCGCGACACAATCAAAACAATTTTCTATTATTCTCCAATTTGGTGGCATCACTCCATATCCCAACACTCCATAATTTGGCTAGCAGCGAAATCATGAATGGATCGGTCGGATGCCTCGCCTGTTTGAATGTCTCTTGGATTCTCCAATAAATTAGAACTCATTTGTGGTTCAGCGGTAGAATGCTCGGTTACCACTTGGGCAACGCAGGTTCGATCCTGCGTCAATGTACTAGTTGTAGCGGTTTAAGTAGTGAATGCGTATGTTGAGCATTGAGTGTCGATTGCTTGATCGATTTCGTTGATCTTGTCTGCCACGCGGGACTTCTCGATGGTTTCAGTCACAGGCAGCCTTTATATTAGAAAATGACAACATTAATGACGCATTTAATTGCACAATAACAATATGGCAAGAGCGACCACGATGGATCATTGTACGATAGAGATTGAGGACACAGAGCAGCAGACTGCATGAGCGAGAGTAAAGCAGAAAACAACGAATATAGTGGAGCTTTCATTTGATTGTGGGGAAACAACTATGTGGCGAAGGTCAAATGCTTTAGCATAGCTCGTAAACGTTTTCACCGGAGGGTGTAGCCACCACGTCATCAAGTAATAAATCATATAATAAAGGTCGACATGGGTTTGATAGCCTAATACGATGTAATGTGCTGATCAACCAATTTTACACGTTATGACGTGCTTAATAAGACAAGTGAAATAGGATTGGTTACCTTGCCCCAGAGGAGAAGCGGACGGAACCTATCTAAAAATGACCTGCATTTCCTTGATTTGACTAATTTATAGCATTGATATATTGTTGATTGAGCGGTGCGTAAAAATGCAACCTCAAACGGGAGCTGAACCCATATTTCGCTCATACCGGGAGCGCGTTCTACCACTACACCACGGTAGGGGTGAGACGCGGGTTTAACTCTGAAGTCAAATTTTTGCATACCACTCAATCTTCTTAGGTCTTTAGAAATGCTCCGTCGCAGAAATCAATGTCTAGGGTGAGAATATAGATAATATCAACGGCATCTACATGATTATTTTCAAGAATGCAATAATGAGACGCAATCAACAATAATGTCTATCAGATAGGCGGAATCACTAATACTATAGAACATTATGTGACACGACGACGAAAGGCGACTGGTATGGAACGAAATGGGGGCCGGCTGGTCATCGCTCTTCACCGATGAAGACCTTCTCGCTCGATCGATCGCGGCGGGTGTGTGCATTGAATCCGGTTCCTCCCGCGAAGATTGATCTCTCGCTTGCTGCCACTCGTCGACATTCGACTCAAGCGCCGATACAATCGATGTGGTCAGTTTCGCAGGGCTCATACATCAAAAGAATAGTGAGTAATCAGCAGAGACGTTACTTCGAAATATATAATCGACGAATTTTCCACTTAACTGCTTCTTTAGCAGTGATATGATGTCATAAGTACATATCATAATGTTGAGGGATATTGAAAGCTTCCAACCTCCAACGGGAATTGAACCCGCGCTCTACCCTTTTTGAAGGTGCGCGCTAAGCAACTTTTGCTCGAGATTCAAAGTTTTGAATATCACATAGCATTATTGGATACTATGCCATGCTTTTCTCAAAAAAATTGATTCACTTGAGGAGGGGCCATTCGTGGAGGGTTTTTTGTAATCCAAAGTTCAACCTATCTTGAACAGCAGTTCTGTGAACAAAGAATAATTTTTATTGTTATACACTGGTGAAAATATTAAAGTAGTATCAAATGCAATTTTGCAGAGTTTTTTGATTAGAATGATACAGCAACGTTCCATTGACACTGTTGTTGTGGGTACGAATTTTTAGAGGGCTCCAGGAGAACAAAATGAGGCACGGATCATATTATCTACTTACAAATATTAAACAACATGCCAATATTTTCGGTTGACCTTTATCAAATTTCTTAACCAATGGGAAAATCGGTTTTTCAAACATTATGCCATCGAAATGAGTCATCCTTGTGCGGAATGGGCAACAGCGAGATTAGTTTTGTCTGCGCATGTGCAGAATTTGCGGGAAACAAAAGGCGCTCCGTAAACATCTACGCTTACAGAAATCGTAGTACCTTTGAAAGGGAAAAAATTAATCAGCTCAGTGTCACTTCTGTCGTGTTCTTAAAACGCCTACTTTCCTTTCTGATTTCAATACATTAGTAACTTCAACAAAGTGAAGGGTTCTCAATATGTGGAGTACTGTGCAAAAACATTTGCGTCAGCCGGGATTCGAACCCAGATCTCACTCTTTCCGGGAGCGTATGCTAACCGTTGCACTACCGGCGCTCGTTTTGCACAGCACTCTTATTTACACTAGAACGCGTTGTCTGCCAACAGCCAACCGTCGACGGTCTGGCGGGGCAGCCGCTATCGGCATTGAAGTGAAGGGTTATTTCTTCTGCCGAAATACCCTGATACTTTGGTATTTTCGGTTTTTCCATGGTCAGAACCTACTCAATGTCTCTACATCCTCACACTGCTGGGCCTCTGGAGCGATTTTGCACCCTGCCCGTTTCTGAATCCTCCCAGTGGAATTCCTTAGAAATTCTGCTTTACACTCATCGGTAGATATGCTGTAGCTTTCTCACACTCTTTTTCATAGGAGCAGTAGAAAGTACGAGTGTGTTTTCTCCTGCAGCTACGATAGTAAGCAGCTCAAAATCTTATGTAGGACGGGTCCATTCCTTGGTTGACCAATTCTGGTAGCATTGCATTGATATTCACTTTTTGGCCTTTTCTTGCTACACCTTCTAGTGTTCTGCAAAAAATCAATGCGTAGTAAAAGCAGTGAAAAACACGGTTGAGAGAAATGCAGACAGCGCCATAATGTTCGAATCGAAATGAAGTAAGCTCCTGGAATGGTGGTCGCCTAGTTGCAGTCCCTTAGCTTCCAAGTTATGATCGTAATCTTGGCCAGCTTACAAATATACTTTACGTGCACTCTCGTTAAAATAATTTTGAGTCAGTCTATAATGTGAAAATGATGAAAGGTCTACTTCTTCCTTATCAATCGCATTCTGATAGTGGTATAAATTTTAAGTTCTTGTCAACACATCTTTAGTAGGTGCACAAGTAATTCATAATTGAACTGCCAATGAGCAGCCTTGACACTTGTATTTGTGCATATCAGGAAACGATGAAAACGTCGTACATAACTCGTCCAGTAATCTCAAAACTATCAAAAATTTTTATGCCATTTTGTCGCATTCAGTGCAAAGCTGAAAAATCAAAAACACTGGTGTAACTAATCTTGGAAATTGCTGACAGCTAAGTGCTGCATTCGTTCGCTTTTTCAGTGGGCACAAATATTTGAGAAAAAAATAATTTTTTGCAGTCATACACATGAGGATACAAGAGCATTGCAATATTGTCGCCAACACGGTGAGTGTTCTGCAATACAGTGGGTGCAAGGTGTATGGTAGGGAAGAAAATGGATATCAAGACTACTCTCCCCAAGCAGTTGTCAACTCTACATTTTCTTACAATGCGTACAACATATTTTCTTATATAAATCCGTTTTTTGCAAATTGTTTAGACCACCAATATCACTATGGTGAATTTGTTGAGAGATAAGGAAAGGTATGGTGATTAGGGCGGTTTGAATGTTGTCATCTGGTCCGTTTGCTGAACAGTTGTCTTCTGCATTCGCAGCCGCCGACCAAAATTAGAAAGTTCACCGGTCTACTGAACGCTGTGTTAAATCGTCATTGGATCACAATTAGAATCAGCCAGTATTTAGCGACTGATAGATCGATTTTCCACGGTTCAATTGGCGGCTGTTCGGCGGCTCGTGAGCGCTCCGCTCTTGGCTTGTCTATCATTCGATCTCCTTCTTCACGGAAAGTTTTGAACGAACCTTGAACTATGAAAACGATGCATTTATCATCTATCGGAATCATTCCCTCAAAGAGTACCTTATCATTGAAGCTTTTTTGATACATTTGGGCCAAAGAAAGAGGTCTGTGATAAATCGAAAGAGCATTTTTACTTCGTGTCTCCATTCGTTCTTTCTCATGATAGGAAACTGAAAATATGAACATGGATCTAAAGTGATATTAATTTGTTATACTGTGTACCACGATCTGTCTGCTGACAGCGCCGTAATGTTTGAAGAACATAAAAAGAAGAGAAAATCATCCAGTTGACATTCAGTGATTCCTTTCTTGCGCTCTAAAACCTCAATGACTTCAACACTAAGAAAATGATGTATAAGTAAAATGTGGTTTTGTGCTTGACACGGTGTGCGGTATTCAGCAGTTTCTCCATTTGTTTCTTTTTCTTGCAATCATGGTTTGTACCTTGGTTTAATTCAAGTATGCCGATTAGTGCGTGTGTCAATACCATGATCAATGAAGCATCGATAACTGTGTAATGGAGCCTACCCTACAGTTATTCTCGTCCATATATCATTTGCTGTTACTATATGACTGACCTCATGTTTGCTTTGCTATCGATGGGTAACCTGGAGCACGAAGCTGGGATAGGCTCCGAACATCTCAGCTACGAAAGCGACGCAGACGTTGTCAGCACCAGTTAAACTTTGGAAGACATTATTCAAGCACTCTTTGAGTCGCAGTAATTCTGACACTGTCGACGTATCAGTACACGTGTCTGCTGCGTAGCAGGATGTAGGGAGGACTGCTGAGTAAAAAAGGTGAGCACGCAATTTGGGTATCCTTATTTTGTTGGCGGCTTTTTGAGAGGTCCGAAAGCGGCCTAAATTTGTTTCATCCTTTAGCATAATTCTTCTTTCATGTTACTCTCCATGTGCAAAGCACACATGAGAGGTGATCTATGTACTCGGAATATCTTTGATTTCGACATGTTTACCTTTGCAACGTCAATTTTTATGAATTAGGTTTTCAAGCGATTCATGAGCAGCTCAATCTTTTTTTTCGTTCTTTGATTGCCTTAAGCATCGTCTCTGTTTCATTAATTTTTTTTGGAGGAATGAATATGTAATTCGCGAAGCGATGACTTGGAGCGGATTCTTCATTGATGCGTATGCTCTTTTCTTTCAAACTGAGCAATTTTAATATCCATTGCAATGCGGCAGTGAGTCCCTTTAGTCTATCACATCGCCTTCTTGAACAGTTTTTTCAATAAGTATAAAATGAGATAGATGAAAAAGCTGTGTTTTGTGGTGCGATGCCGACGACAATCTAGTAGACTTCTTATAAAAAATGGGTCGAGGAACGCTGATAGGACTCATCCGTTCCAAGACTACCAAACGTTGTTCATGGCACTGAAAAGTGAGGATTAAAACGAGTAGTTTTTCGACTGACCCCTAGCCTTCGCTACGGTTTGAATATGATCCATGCGGCTAAATCCTTGTGAAGATCCTGCTTAATGAAGTAGTCGTGCCTCATCCAAAGCTCTTGATTTTTGCAGGATAATCTTTCTGAGACCTTTTAAAGTGCACTCAACAGAAAAAACAAGGAATAGTTACGTTATTGGTCTGAAATTCTTTCTTTCGAATGTATGATGTCATGTCGCGAGAAGCACATGTAGATTGTGGCCTCCACCTCTCTTAAAACCAGCAATGATATTATCGGCTTTCACATCTGCGCCTTTTTTATACTTACCATCGCAATTTGAAACATTAAAGGGTAGGGCATTTTTTCATTGACGATTTTGGGTTATGGCCGGGAACAGCGGAAGGGCTGTTATGGAAACAGCTCCTGCAAGAACTGCGAACTGACGCGACTACTTGATATCCCTTTAGAGCGACGGCATGTGGTACGTCTCCTATTCATATTAGGAAGCAGTCAGAAGAGTTTCAGTTGTGTTATCAGTCATTAGAAACAGGAGCGCGTGTTTCGGGCTCACAGGCTTCTAACTGGTTGCTATTTACTCAAACAGTTCTCAAATGTTTCATGTTTTTCTAAAAAATTCTAACTGGAAATAGGCAACGCACAACACTTTTTTCGGACTATTCAGATTGAAGATCTTATACTTCTTCCGGTTGAGAGCTCGATACATGTGTTTCGACCACAACGCTCTCATCAGATCACATGATACGGCTCAAATAAAAGTTATGAGGTATATTGAAATTTGAGCATGGTCTCGAAACGAAAGAGAAGTAGACATTGTCGCTCCAACAGACTGTTAAACTAAAAAAAAACATTCATAAGGCTTGTGAGAATACTATAATTAGTTCGAGATTATACGCCAGCGGCTTACTTATGTTGCGACGGTAGCGCCAACCTCATCACAGCATGCCTCATATTCAGCGATATTTCGAAGCAGGTATGGTCAAACATTTTTTCGTAATCGCACTTAATTGTGGTTACCACCATTTTGATCAGGCCATTTCCGCTATAAAGAAGGGTCCAGTGAGTGGCGCGTCGCTCTGATGAAGCGGGGGCACCGCCGAAACGCCCGTAAACCACTGGAGTAGAAACCTTGAAAAGACTTCTCGCACACAATACTAAATGTTCATAGCGAGGCTTAAAAACAGCCGATTGGCAAGGATGTCTTCATATTCAATACCAGCCGTAATTCATGGACTGAAAAAATGGTGATAACACAATATCAAGTGTTGTCACCACAACGTATTCTCATCCCTGTTATGAAGTAAGGTTGATGGGGGGCGTGTGACTCGAATAAGGTGAGCGAAACCGCCAAAACACCCGCAAGCCACTGACGTGTCAACTTTGAAAAAGCTTTGAGCATTTTCAAAGACAATCGCCTTTAACTCAATTGTTTTTCAAAGTCTCGTTTCTAAGACTTCTATTTATTCAAAAAAAACTAATTCAGCGTTTTTTCGAGATTCTGGTATGCCAGTGACAAATGTACGTTTCGGCAAACCCATTAGCCTCGCCGGTGCCCCAACCACTGTGCATATAGTAAAAAAGGGCAGGCAATCTCTGACAATACCGAAATTTTGAAAACGAGGGCTTAAGAAACAATTAATTAATGGACAATCTCTGTAAGCTCTTTACCACCACACAATCTCTGAAGATATTGAATTTCGAGAAACCACGATCCAAAAGAACAGTCAATGCATAAGATAGATTCTTCATATTCTCTGTCACTTTCTGAGACTTGTATCCATTCAGAGAAGCCTGTACAGTTTAAAGGATTTTTTAGCAGTCTGAAGGAGACTTTAATACCAATGAGGCCAACGCTAACACGAATCAGTGAGTATTTTATCGATAAGCTCGCGGAAAAATCTGCGGAAGATATCCTTATATGTTAGGCCATCATTTGTGTATTTCACGCAAATCATCTGAAAGCGCTATATGAGTTTAGTGGAGAAAGCAGAAGCAAGTAAATGTAACAAGTCAGCACCAACTCACTTGGTGGTAGCTTCTGCCCCTAACCGTCTGATGATGTTTTGAAACTTTACAAAAATTTTCACGAGAAATTACCATCCCATATCCCTCCTAATCCAGTAGAAATTGGATAGAGTGGTTTTTTTTCTAACTATGCGAAGTACTGTTTGACAGAATTGAATAAAAAATCTCTCCAAAAAGTAGATGACACTGTCGTTTGAACTGTGTAGGCTAACATATACAGAACAGGCTATTACCATGAACGAAAGTTTTGCGAGGTGGAAGAATGGAAATTATGCAAAGACAGCATTATCAGTAGAAGCGTTCAATCTAAATATCCAATAATTAATCATTTTTTGCATTTGTTCTATATGGCGCAATTACATAATGGATATAACGTAGAAACGAGAAGGCAATCGTTGCTGTGACCCACGTACTGATTCCTTAGTCGTTATGCACTTCCTTCACATCACTATCTAACAACCCGATTTTTGTAATAATCAACTTCCAGTCCTATGATTTTGCTCAGCATTTTCAAGTCGCTATGAAAAATGTGTAGAAACCTTTAGAGCGTCTCTGACTTTCGAATGACCATTTTATGACTGTACTCCCATGAGGAACGTGTTGCATTCATCGCATCGCTTTGTAGACACTACAGATGACTGAAAAACATTATGAATAAGAAGAATTAGAAGCAGAGACGTTTAATGGTAGTGAGGATATATAATATATATCATTTTCTCACGCTACTCGCAAAATTGTAGTTTCACTTAGATGCATCACAGTTGCACTAACTTGAATTTCTCTTCAGGGCCCATACCTTATGAAATATTGCTCATTTGATAACAAAATACCTTTTCTGCTTACGAATTATCAAATAGCGACTACAGCAGTTCGATTGTAAGCTATATACAATCTAATTTTAGGACAAAAACCATTCCCAGAAATTAGATGCTCATTATACAATTAAATCTTAGGACATAAACCATTCCCAGAAATGCGATCCTAAGATCCTAACCAATTTACATGCGGATTTTGGTAGCTTTTCACTATATTTCAAAACAGCACTGAAATAAGGACAAGAAATCATGAGATTGTGAAAAGTAATGTGGGGAGTTACACGTCAAGATGAGGGTTCGGAAAACGCTTACAGAAGTCACATGTTGTTACTACGTAAAATCATCATTCTTTATACAGAGCGTTGTTATAAATCACGTAATCTTTTCTACGAAACAGAAGAGATCGTAAAAAAACCCTCTGTTTCATTACACCTCTATTACCTCCTCTCATATGAATGCCACCATATTCTCACACAAATATGATGGCGTGCACAGTGGCCAAATGCCTTCATCAGATCTACTGAAAGTGCGAGTATCGTCAAGTTAATCCGTAACTTCTTTCAAGGAAATCTAAGGAAATTAATTATGCGATTGTTGTTAAGGATATTCTTGAAAAAGAGCTATGTAGTGCACTAGCCAAAGGCCCAAGCTTCCGAATGATTACTAACATTCTTACCAAAAGTTCTTGTCCAGAGAATGGGATCGAATATTTATTTGTCGCCGTCTGACGGGAAAGTGCCGTAAATTTATTGATCGACTCGTGTCCCTTCAAAATCCCAGGATAAAAACTTCTACAATCAGCTCAAATAATTAACTCTTGAGTGGTTGATTCCGAGGCTTTTTATTCACAGCTGCAAACTTGATTCAATTTTCAAAAAGGCTTTCTGAAAAACCCTCCGTGGATTATGTGTGGCGCAAGTACATTTGTGAAATTAAGTGCGGCCATGATCTTTCGGAAACAAACGATAGCTTCTCGGTTACCAGAGTATTTTAAGAATTGCAAACCGTGAAATTTGTAGAAGAATTAGCTCCATTGTTTTAGTCATGTGCATAGTTTTAGTGCAGTATTTTTTAAACGAACACGTTTGGGGACATGTTAACTACAATTGGAGAAATTTTTTTGAGAAGTAAACCTCAGTCTTATTGAAAAAAAAAGAAGAAGAAAGCGAGAGTCTTGAATTCTTGCTACAGCCTGACGTGGATAGTTTTCGAAAAAGCTTTTTTTGACGTTGTTACAGAAGGAGATTTCTTGCTTTGCAGGCGTGCATACTCGCCGGACAGAGCTCTTTGTTTGAATTTCAGTAATCATTCAATAACGTAATGTTTGCTGATTCCTAAGCTGTGCTTATATCCTAAAAAGACCGCTTCCCTGCAATCCAGAGGGTAAACGAAGTCGAATTTGCATATGCGAGAAAGGTGGTTTTTGGCCACTTCACCAGCAGCTACGTCTGGCACCAAGGTCGGCGGTGATACCAATCGATTATCGAGCATATCAACGTATAAGGAAAAACTCGTAGTACCTGGATGTCTTCGAGTCACTCTCAATAGCAATTAAAACGTTCGAACCTCTTGAATTCCATCGAAATGATAATAATGATAAATGATTTATGTATTCATGGCAAAATAATTGTATTTAGAACTTTTTGTAGCGTAATCATACGTTTTAATTAAATTTTTTTTTTAGAACAGCAAAAACCTTCTAATCATGTGAAAAAGATTGTATTAACATATGACCGGTTAAAAATTGATCGAAAATTGCGCAATCCCCACTTGATACTTGGACGGTCCATCTTCACAAGTTCTGCAGACTCCAGCACATATTCTATTCGTCCCTTTGCTGGGCGATAGTCGTCCATGACGGTGGTCTAATTTGCGCATGGCGGCTTTTGCGTGTACTATAAGGTGTTCTGGAAGATATCGGGAGCTGCGAGTACAGCTCCTTTATTCCTTTGACGACCATGTCCGCACAACGTGTATGTGGTCCTCTTCGAGGAAGCTTTCATTGCAGTGGAATCCACTCTACAGCTCTTCTCGTCTATCTGTCGTCTGTTCTTCTTAGAATATGACCCGCCCATCCGTGATTCGCTATAGATGTATAGACCTCCGGGCTACGAAGATGGGATAGCTTCCGAAGATCTGAGTTTTGCAAGTCAGCAGATATCGTGTGCGCCGACTAAATTTTAGAAGACATTCCAAGCCCTCTATGAGCTATTCGTAGCAGTCTCGACGTGGTCGAACTATCAGCTCACGTCCCAGCTGCATAGCAGAGCGCCACGAGGACCTTTGAATCAAAAAGGTCAGCACGGAGTTTTGCGTTTGCAAGCTGGTCAGTGGCTTCTTGGAGAGGCCCGAATGCGGCTCATGCTGCTCTCATCCTTCTATCTAATTCCTCCTTCATGTTGTTTTCCAAGTTCAATGATCCCCAAGGTACACATGCGAGGTGGTTTCTGCAACCAGGGAACCAACCATTTCGACCTAATCAAGATTGCGCCATAAGTCCTTCATGAATTGGATCTTCATTCTATAGGTACATAATACGATCTTCCTTCCTGCTTCATTTAAATTCTTCAACATCGCCTCTGCTTTATTGCTACTTTTCGAAAAGATGACGATGTCGTCCGCAAAGCGAAGATGTGACAGGAATTTTCCATCGACACGTATGCCCTTTTTGCCCCAATCAAATGCTCGCGCATGTAGATCAGATTATTTTCTCTCCTGCGCTGCAGAGAGGCAGCCTTTCCAGAACATAAGCACAGCGTTGAAATTAGCAAACATTACGCTATTGAGTGATGTTTGTCATCGCCTACTCTTAGTACAATGGACTGAGCACCTCGAGAGGATTGGCTGAAGACGAAGGGTACTCCCGACTGGTGGGTGTATCGGGCTCTATAAGTCGGCCCATTTAATAGACCACATGACATGCTCGCTAAAATGATAATTATGGGAAATGTCGTCGCGTGTTTATTGCTTAACAATTCAGTTTAAACGACACGAAACTCTACAACAACGAACTGTTCCAACAAGGAACTGTTGCAACACGGAACAGTTATTCAACTCAAATCGACGCCTATAAAAATTTAATAACAAGTCAATAATTGTACACCGCTGATGGTGCCCCGCGAGTGATGATTCACGAAGCAGACAAAACAAAATCTGTTATGTTCTGAGTCGAATACTTCTAGTTAACATGGTGGAAATGAGTTAAGATTTCACAATTTTCCACAATGGAGGTAGAAGAATCTGAATGCCGATGTGAATACTTTTCTACTGCACCTTTATGAGTCTCTGAGTCTAGTTACACCAATAGGCGGTCAGTCAGCCACTATCGGCTGGTTGCTTTACATTTATGTGTATATGATGACATGTTTATTGACATAACCTTGAAAGCATCATATCAATGACATCTTCTACTACTGAGAGCTGAAAGGATTACAACAGATTGACTTTTTCTCGTTGGTAAGCAAATTTCCTCATATCATATCCATATCCATATCCGTTCGTGTTCCTCCAAAAACCGACCTTGTTTCTTATCGAATGAGGTATTACTCGAAGATAGATAACCTAGATGTGTCTATAAATATTTCATTTGTTGTGATCTTTGAGTGAAAGAACCATTGTTTCTCCACTTTTCTGCTGGACTTATGGTTAGTTTTCCGTTTTGATAAAAAAGGCACACATCTTTGTCGGAAAAAAATTGTACTCAGAACACAGGAATATGTCCTCTAGAACTATTTTTGAACTTTCCATCAATCCACAGAAATTAGAGCCTTTAGATGACTCTTCCAGAATATTTTGGCTCAAAGAAACTGGTGACTTATGACAAGGGAAAGTCGTGTGAAATCAAGGCAAACCAGGTCATGCTGCAAAGATACTCAGAATTTCATGATTACTCCAAGTACCTCACTGTAAGACGCTTTCTGATGTCTAATGGATGAGTTCCCGGAAAGCGTAGTGATTTTCTTTCAAACCTCCAACATTGTAATTACCAATGATGATCTTTCTTTATGCGACTGAATGTAGATTTTTTGCGAATTGTGTCGGTATTTGGGCACTTTCCGAGAAAAGTCTTCTTTCTAAATTTTCAACCCTTCGGAAGCACCACTGCTCGAAAAGCTATTGAGTATTTTGATGTAAAAGTGAACTGCGTTGTTAACTATAACGGGTACATGTCTTTTGACCCATTTTCATCAAAAGTGGATTTGAATATTTGATGTGTTCAAGTGATCTGATTTCTCTGAATTGTTGTGGTGCACTATTACGCGCACTTATGATCTATAAGAGCAGCACACGTGTAGCCTTAACGCTGCGAAGATGTTGAACGTACCAATAGGATCTGAAGAGAGCGAAACAGTCAGAATAATAGCTATTGGACTTTAATAGAAGAGATACCAACCATAAATTGGACAAAGAAATTCCATAAGGCAGTATTAATTGATGTTTTATTTCAAAATAGATTGTTTTCAAAGTGTTAACAAAAAATCACCAACGAACAATCGGTCCAGAATTGACGCGTGCAAAAGGTTTCTACCAAGTGAAGAAACTTTATTCAAGCAGTGTTGCTCCACTCCATTGGATTGTTACGCTGATATTCACATGATGCGACTACATAGATCGTCCCATTATAATAATGAATGTCTATGCCAGTCAACTATGCCAAGTCGGACTATGGAGGAGGTAAAGACATTGAAGCGTTGGCTAAAATAAATCTTTCAAAGATGCGCACATCATTACATCGGTCAGGGAGAACATTGATTGAACAGTAGAAAAGTAAATTAGTCTCTTTTTGTAGTACGACAAGTTAACCACATCGATCAGTCGGATTACAGTGACGTGGTTGTTGTGTTGTTCCGCGGCTTAAACTAATTTCGTTTAAAAGGTTATCAATCTCCCCTACTTTTGACTGTTTATATAGACCTCACTCAAAACAGTAATAATCTGATAATGTGTTGATATTCTGAAGCTTTCATGAGGTCTGGTGCTTATACAGTGCTACACACTTGTTCGCCATCACATTCCCATCAGTACACGGTGCCTTTCGTTTCAGTCAATCCCCTGCAGGGAGATAAACCCCTATTCATAAAAATTTCGACGCTGACTTATTTAAATCACCGTATGCCGAGTGATAAAATCCCTCGGCACTGCAGAGACCAACAATCGAGAGTTCATGTCTTGTAGAATGAAGCATACCCTCACTTTCAGCTGTTTATATACAGTTCACATTATAAGATTTTTTCGAACGAGGTCTATAAAAACAGTCAAAAGTAAGGGCATGATTCATTCCACCAACCATGAGCTCTCGACTGTTGATCACTGCAATGTCGCGGATTTAATCACTCGACATGCGTTGTCTTGAATAATTCAGCGTCGACTTCTTTATATATAGGGTATATTAATCCTGCAGGGGATCGAATAAGAACACACGCTCGACCAGCTCAAAACAAATCCCCAATAAACTGAACCGAGTAAAGGAGGAGTCACAGCAAAACAACCAGTTTGTATGCTTGAGTTCGGGTCCACTCGTGGTGGCCTCACGAAACAAACAAAACCATGGTGTAGTACATGTCTATTATAGTGCCTAACGAGACCTCCATAAGACGGAGACTCAATTTCAATGTTTTCTAATTATCGGATTGTTATTAAATTTAATCACCGTCTTGCATAAAAAAACTCGGAAAAAACCGGAGCAATAGACTAGAGATAGGAGAGCGGATCGCAAGAAGAAAATGTTGAAAAAGAAAGTGTGAGAACGCGGAGAGGGATGAGTAATGAAGGAGAAGACAGCGAGGAAAGAGAGAAAAGAAAACCCCGACACGGAATCGAGAAAGAGATGGGTGAATAATGAAGGGTAATACGTAGAGCGCGCGCAAAAAAAAATAATATGCGACTCAAAATTACACGCAACCCAAAAGCCCCAACGGAAGACAGACGGTGGTGCTCCATATGAGCGCCTTCATATCTCGCGGAACACATAAGAAATATGGCACCAAGCCCACGTCATGGATAGTTGATGAGACCGGTCCCAGTACCCCAGCAGAGAAAATTATCGAGAGAGAAGGCGGGGGATACGAGGATAAGTAGGGGGCGGGGGGGGGGTAGAAAAACTCCGGCAATTGTAAGCAAGGAGAAATGAGAACAAAAGCAGAAGGAAAAGCGGCAGGAAATACAAGTCTAAGCACCACAAGGATTGTAATTTCGCGTTGAAAGATGACCTCTTCGAACCCAGACAAATATCTGCAATCACCCGCAAAAAAAGCCATTTTCTATTTCAACCACATTTCGCTCCAGGTTTTTTGACCGCAGGCATATACTTTAGTGGGCAAGTCGTTGTCATTTCCAGTGCAGCAATCTTGTAATAGAACCTTGTCTAATTTCACTGAATGGCTCGACCAAAATGATTTTTTTTCCTTTTTCCTACCGCTTAACCTTCTCCCCCTACGTAACGTATAATAACAATGGACTACCACCAGGCGATGCTATGGGGGTTGGTGGTTTTCTGCATAGCATAATTCACGCAAGCACCACAAAAAAGGCCCAGCATTCAGTACATGCACAACGGGTACATCCCAGAGATCCCTAGGTCCTGTATAAATATTCCCAAAGGGAAGTAATCAAGGATACGTGTACCCAGTGAACCATCCTAAAGCTAAGGACGAAATGCAACGAACTAACCACTGGACCTCTGTATTGCGAATATGGTCAGCCTGCAGCACTAACCATCCACTGTGTCACACATCCTCTCTTCTCATTCGATAATATCATATAAGAGATCAAAGAATGGTTATTTTTCACTCAAGATAGATACGTAATGTGGAAAAAGTGCTGGGTCGCTCTAAAGGCTCGCTAATATATTCAGCAATACTCTCATTCTGAACACTATCAGGAAACTGCAGATCTGAACGTCTATACACGAAATAACAGGGTAGTTACACTAAAATACGATCTCTTATCACATCGGAATATTTTTCATCATTTCATGTATAATAATTATACCAACGACACCGAGGAGACAAGGAATACCCGATAGAACTCGAGCGTCACGTGTATTCCAGCATCCAACACTTATTTGTACTGCGTCTCGCCACACAGATGATGTGCCAGCGCACCTTCTGACATCGAAACTATATCAGGGGAAGCATCGGATAACCACCAAAACTCACAACTTAACAGTTGAACCGTGACCTCGAACATGCCGGATTTCACACTGTCTCAGTGACGTAGAACGAAAAACGTATATCTCCCAACTTAAGCCCGCCGTCACTCAATACAAGATAACCATAAAATCTTAGGCACTTACACTCAACCTTTCCCACGAGCAATTTTATTTAATTAAATTAAACAGGCAAAGCACTTTGCCTAGCGCGTTTTGAGAGCTTCACCGGAAGCACTCTACACGAAAATTCAGGCGGCAACAATCAGAATTTATTATAATACTCAAGTCTACCGTTTCTAGGCAAGTGGAAACCAGATCGTTGTACATAACTGAAGAGTCTACACGTGAGGTCGTAGCCGCAGTAGCGCAGCAAAAACACTATGCGCCCAATAAAGACAGGGAGTAGAGTCTGAAGGAGAACCAAAGGGAGAAGCCGATAGATCACACATATGCATGCCAATTATCGTACGGAGTCCCCCCGCGTTTCGGCATCGCGAACTCGACCCTATCACGTCACTCAAAAAATTGCCAAACCTGGCTTGGAGTTCCATGCATTGTGTCATCGATAATTAAATATAATTTTCAATCTTCAATATGCCACATAGGCATATCTAAATTCGAGCGTCCCCCCCCCCCCCCGGTCTCAAGAAGCAACTCGGAGCAGACATATGTGATAGTTCACGATTTACTAAGCCACAAAGCTACATCGAGCGTGTATACCCATACATGCACTCATTATATTTTTAGTGATTTTCAACGAAGGTTAAAGCACCATGACCTTCTATAAGTGGACACGGCGTATGTCCGAACGATTTGATTATCGTTTGGCAAGGATGATTGCATCCTCCTGCCGGAAAAACTGACACGAAACACTGCGATGTGCTTGCAAGGCAAACCACGGACAGGAACAATTACACCATGCTAATAATATGCCCATTAGCAAAGACCACCCAT